>JANAVB010004800.1:7500030-7570030 GCA_029216955.1 Iris pallida
TAACCCCACGAGTAGATCGGAAGAACCTCGTAGCCTGGCCATTGATGACGGTGGAAAACCATGTATTGTTGATAGATCTGAAAATGATGTCAATCTAAGATTCGGAAAAGCCGAAAGCCCTATAGACCCAGATCATGAATTGCCAGTCCAGGCGATCGTATGCTTTCTCCATATCCAGTTTGATGGTAACGTTCCCTCCTCTGGACGAAAACTTCATACATGTGATCATCTCTTGAGCTAGGAGAATGTTGTCAGTGATGTTTCGACCTTTAACAAACCCGCTTTGCTCTTCGAAGATGATCTTGGGGAGGAGATTGGACATCCGGTTGGCAACGATCTTCGATATGATCTTGTTGGTGAAGGTGCATAAGCTGATAGGACGGAAGACTTTGAAGGTTTCCGGGTTGTCTTTCTTGGGGATTAGGATGATGTTGGCGTAAGAAATGGAATTGGGATATATCGCCCCTTGGAAAAAGGCAATAGTGGCCTCCAATAAGTCGGATTTTAAGATGTGCCAACAAGCTCTGAAGAAGATGCCATTGAATCCATCAGGCCCTGGAGCACTATGTTCTTTTATGGACCAGACAGCCGCCTCAACCTCCTCCACCGAAGGAGTAGCCAAAATGGTCTCATTCTCGCTGTCGCTGATGAGTGATGGGATTTCGGACATAAGCTCTACGTCTTTAACGACTTGCTCTTTAGTGAAAAGTTTAGAGTAGAAGTTCTCAACCGCAGCCTGAATGCCTTCCTGGTCATCCACCAGGGCACCGTTATCGTCGGATATCCGGTGAAGATTTAATTGGTTTCTGTAGCCTTTGACACACGCATGAAAGAAATTGGTATTCCGGTCACCTTCGGTGTCCTAGGTCAATCTAGCTTTTGCCTCCAGAATTCCGTTTCCACCTTAAGCCTGGATTTAAGAATAGCTCTGGCAAGGTTGAGCGAGGCGTGGGCAGCCGGAGATCTGTCAACTGTGAACGAGATCTCAGCGCGAGTGACGTCGTCCTCCGCCACCTTAATAGCTTAGAAAATGTCTCCAAAAGCTATTTTGCTTCAGGACGTTAATGCCTTACGAGTGACTTTCAGTTTAGCCGCCATTCGTAACAGTGGTCAAGTTCTGAAACACTGGAATTGGGGATGATGTCGCCAGAAGTCGAGGAAGCGAAATGCTTTTTTAGTACTGCTATGGTTGTTGCTGATCATGATGAGAAGAGGGAGTGGTCCGATTCAGTAGAGTTCAGATGAGAGAGATTTGTGATCAGGCCCATGTCAGACCAACTGTCGTTGACCATCGCCCGATCCAAGCGTGAGTACTGGCGCCGATGGCCCTCCTGCATGTTGCACCAGGTGAATGCACTGCCGTGGAAGGGGATGGAGTTTAAGTTTCCGTAGAAGATGAAGTTGTTGAAATCGTCCATCGCAGGCTGGGGGGGCGTGCGGCCACCGAATTTCTCCTTTCTGCTGGACACCGTGTAAAAATTTTCGATGCAGAGCCACGGGAGACCTTGGTAGGGTAAGGCAGTTTCTAACAGGTCTTCCCAAAGTAATCTTCGCTCGGGGGAGTCACAGCTTCCATGGACGGCGGAAAGGATGGAGTGGGAATTAAGGGCCAGATTTTCGACCCAACAAGATAGAGCCTGAGGCGAATCTTTTATGGTGCCAAATTTGAATTCTGGCCTGAAGAAAATCCAGATGTCATTACATCCTGTAATGGCATGAAGGAATCCGAGCTTGAGTTGAGTGGCTTTGATTCTTCTTTGAGGGATTTTAGATTCAATAATGATTAGGAGGGTCTATACGATTAGTTTTCTTGAGGCTGAGGATTCTGTTCAGCGTCGGTTTGTTTTCAAGCCCTCTCACGTTCCAGGAGATGATGTTAAGCATTTGATGGGGAAGTGGGAGGGAGGTGATTAAGCTTCGTGGTGGACCTTGTAGTCATAGCCGTCTGCTGCTTTTGTTTGTTTTTTTTCTTTTTAGAGGAGGTTTTTTTGGTGGGTGTGATGGTGGCCCCGTTGACTTCGGTGCTAGTCCAGCTGGGGTCCCTGCTACCATTGTCATCTGTTAAGGATGTAGTAGAGTCATTTTCGTTTTTTTCTAGGACGCATACGGGATTGTCGCGGTCCAGGAAACCCGCTTCCTTGGCTTACCAGAACCTGTCGGTTAAAGTGAGGTTGAAGCTGGGTTGGACGTCTGCTTTGTGAGGGAAAGGGGCCAAGGGGGCCCAGCAACTGACGAGGGGATAGTCATTTCAAATGTGAGGCAAGTTTGGTGAGTCTCGAGAAGCCGGGGTTCAGAATTCTGCTCTGGCCAGCTCTCCGTCTGAACCTCTCCAGGCTGATGAGGGGGGCAGGTAGAACGAGGGGGAAAGTGAGAGTCCTCAGATGGAGGGAGATTATGAACTCTGATAAGTTGTGGGTTGAGATGGGGGGTGGCACGTTGGGGGTAATGATGACGCCTGGCTGATGTGTGTGAGGAGGGTTATGTCGCTCGGCAGAACAGCTGGGCTAAGGGGAATATGGCTGGACGTCTCCGCTGGGGATAGACGAACAGGGCTCACTGGAGTTGTCGGCAGCCCTGTCAGGAGCGATGCATGAGAGAAGTTCAAAGGAATTGTTGAGAGACATAGCAGGAGGATTGAATGGGATGATCGCGGAACTAGCCATGATGGTCAGACGGAGGCAGGAAAGTAGTGCTGGGCCGTCAATCAGAAGGAGATGAATGGGATGTGAAGACTGATTAACATTGTCCGGGTTTCGGTGGGCAGCCGAAGCGCACGGGTTGCGCGGGCTAGACTTCTTTAGCACGGGGTGGGCACAGAAGCAGTGCTGCATGGAGTGACCGCTCATCTGGCAGTATTTACAAAGATGATGTTGTTATCATAAACCAGCGGTTGGCTGTGTGTTTGATCTTCGAGCTCGATCTCTATAAGTTTGGGAAGTTCATTCGCGAGGTCTAACTACACGCATATCTTCGCGTAGTTGCATTTGGAGAGGTTGCGAGTTTCTTTAGCGATAGTTACCAGGGTCCCAAAGGAGCTGGCTATCCGTTTTAGGGCAGCTGCGAGGAAGCAAACCAGGGGAAGGTTGGAGAGGGTGATCCATGTGGATATGACTGTCGAATCAACTTTGGTGTTGAAGTTAGGAGACCATTTGACAATCTTAACGGTCTGTGTTTCGATTCTGGAAGTGCCCTTGGCCCGGACTAAAGAGTAGTCCGGTTCGGATGAAAGGTGGAGGAACATGTGCTCGAGGTCAAACGGAGCGACCCGGTATGCTGTGGAGAGGCCCCACCTTGCGACAGCTTCCATAACTAGGGTGATTTTCGGGCATCCGGATCCAAATTTGAGGATAAACGTCTTAGTAAAGGAAGAGGATAGGGAGGAGATCTCCAGCGCGGCTAAGAGGACACGGATGGGGTAGCCGGCAAGAGGTGGCAAAAATTCGACGTCCGGAAGCTGAAGCTCTACTGTCGGATGGGGTAATTGTCTCCCACGATCTGGCTGGAGAGCCTCGGCATAAGTGGGAGCACGAGGGGGGACCACCGCGCTCGGGATGCCCGAGTGAGAGGTGTCTCCGGGTGGGGCCACTGCACAGGGATTGTCCGATATGGAGGAGTACTAGGAAACGGCAGAAGAGGTGTGGCCAGCAGGGTACACAGGGGGAAGGATGGTCAGGCCACCGTTTAGTACATCTGCAGTAGGAAGAGTGTCCCCCGACGGCTAAAAGGAGGAGCTAGGAGGATCGTGTAAGGTATAAGCGAGCGCCAAACGTGTCACGAGATTGGTACGCTGACTAAGACGACCCGAGGGAGGAGCACCGGAGGATGGAGACACCCCCGAAGAGGAAAGTACTTGCGGCAGGCCCACGAGGGCAACTCCAACAGAAATTGGCACCAGAGAGGGGATGGAAGTTGCCGTAACAGATTCAGCATCAAAAGGCGCGTGGCAAGGGGGAAGGGACGTGGGTGACGGGGGTACACGTGAGCCCAAGGCTGGAGGGGGAGTGGCCCACCACGTGGGCCCCTGTCACACCAAAAGAGGGACATGGGGCGCAACCCGTGGGTTGCGCCAGGGGGTAGCCAATCGGCGCCCTACAGGGGATCCTGCGAGAATCGCACGCATGTGGGGCGGTTGCTCCAGAGCGGCTATGCACGACGCCCGAGGGGGGAAAAAGGAAACATGAGGAAGAGCAGTCAGGCCCGGAGAACGTGGAGGGCATGGCCACTGGGACAACAGCGCGCCCCGAGACCGAAGATGCGACCGTCGACGAGATGTTGAGGTCTGGGAAACGCTGGTCCACGTAGCTTGTGCCAGGCACGTGAGGGAAGCAGTCGCCGGGGGATACTGAAGTGTGGAGAGGGCCAGAGCAAAGGGCAGGTGGCGCCAGGAGCGCGGAAGGGGGTGGAGGGCTGCGCTGGACGGAAAAGGCGCAGGATTGGGCGGCTGGCCCTCGAGGGAGGCAGACGCGCCGGGGCAGGAGATCTTCGATGTTTGGCCGTACAGCTCGAGGGGGGATGCCCGCAGCCGATACAGATGGGAGGCCGACCGGAGCTCCCAGAGCGCTGGAGGGCGCACGGCTCGTCCCAGGCGCAAAAGTGCACAGAGGGAATTGCACGTAACCCACTGCTAGCGCTAAGGGGCGCAGAGGAGTGGACCTTCCCATCCTCGAGGGTTGTGCCGCACAGCCCGAGGGGGGATGCCCACAGCCGAAACAGAGGGGAGGCCGACCGGAGCTCGCAAAGCGCTGGAGTGCGCGCAGCTCGCCCCAGGCGCCAAAGTGAGTGCAGGAAGTTGTGCGCAACCCGCTGCCAGCGCCAAGGGGCGCATAGGAGAGGACCTACCCATATGGGCCACGGCAGGACATGTGAGAGCAAAGGAGACCGGCCCGCGTGGACCGTGCCAGGACAGCTGGCCTACTGTACCAGCCTTACGCACGAGGGCCAAGGAGCCTTGGGGGCAGGTGAGTGCAGAGGACAGCTGGTCCTCGAACCCAGCGCTCGCCACGTGCCCCGTCACATCACCCGAGATGGGAGGGCAGTTGGGCAGCACGTAGCCCGAGGCGGAGGGAGACGAGTCCGTAGGGCCAACGGCGCCGCCAGCTACGTCGGAAAAAGGGGCCAACACGCTAGGGTCAGACGAGAGGGGACCGACCCGATGAGGCTGGGAGGGGGCGATCGGGCTTCGAGCGGAGCGACCTTCACCGCGGACGGAAGAGGCGGTGGACGGACGGGCATCAACGCCGGCCAGGAGGCGGCGGTCGGGTGAGAGCAGACCCACCAGCGCCCTAGGAGGGCAAGTTGTTCTTCCGTCCGTTCGAAGGAGGGGATAGCGACAAGGATGGATGGGGAAGACAAAGAGTGGGGTGGCTGCCGCGGAGGCCTCGGCTGGGGGAGATAGGGGTGCTGGAGATGCCGTCTCCGCCTACGGTAGGAAGACTAGGGGAGCGTGTGCCGGACAGCTCGGAGGGGTAAGAAAGTGTTGCACCTCCGTCGGCCGACGGCCGGCGCGAAGACGGCGACGAGTGGGTGTGCTAGCGGCATGGAGGTGTCGGGGAGAGGGGGGTGGATCTGGGAGAGGAATGGGGGGATAGGGGAGCATGATTTTTTATATTATATTATATGGTGTCGGGGAGAGGGGGTGGATCTGGGAGAGGAATGGAGGGGATAGGGGAGCATGATTTTTTATATTATATTATATTATATTATATATATATATATATATATTTTATTTATATTTAATTTTATATATATATATATATATATATATATATATATATATATATATATATATATATATATATATATATATATTATATTTTAGAATATATATTTTTTTTTATTTTAGAATATATATATATATATATATATATATATATATATATATATATATATATGTTTATAAAAAATAAAAATATATATATTTATATATATATATATATATATGTTTATATGTTTACATGTTTGTATATGTTTATATGTTTATATATAAATAAAAAAAAGTTTATATATAAATAAAAAATAGGAAATAGAATAGAAAAAGAAAAAGAAGAAAAGGAAAAAAGAAAACAAAACAAAACAAAAACCTCCCCCCGCAAAGCACAAACCCGAGCCCTCACAGAACCACCCCAACTCCCGAACAAGGTATACATATAGAACGGGAGAGAGAGAGAGAGAGAGAAAGAGGAAAACACAAAACCTAATACTAACCCTAATCTCGCCAACCCAGCACCACCCTCGACCCCTGGACGGCCACCCACCGTCGGGGCCACCATCGTGCGTGGCCAGAGCCGTCGAGAAATGCACGTGCGCACAGCCGTACCCTGCAGAACATCAGCAACAGTAATCGTGTTAACGAACTGACTTCGCAATGACGGTTTATCGCATCCAGTTGACCGATTCACGAACCACTTGATCTGGTATGTGCACAACCTATACTGCTACCTTTCCCTTCAAATAAATTTGTGCTAGATTGCCCAGAAAATCGTTCCCAAGATCGACGAAAATGGCTCTAAAATAGAGCACAAAATTTACTCAAACAACCAACTTGGAAGGCAATTCCTCAATAGTTTTAAAATTTTGTTTGAGGAGATTTATAGACAACATATACAAGATTAAATAACTTCTCCCAGAATTCGATTTCATCGAATGAGCGCGAAGAAAATAGATTTCAAAGTTGAGGAAAAATTAGTTTTCAAAACTTAAATTTTATTAAAATATTTCCGATACGTCGTGCGTCCCGACAAACCAGGTGACGTGGTCGCAACCCATAAGCATCAAAAGACGCATATGGATGTTGTCGACATGTGGTATTTGACCGAACTTGATTTTGCTGTGTGTGTGCGACGAAATCGAGACATCCGTCGAGATATCCCGTATCGACCCTTTTGCAAACTAGCTCCTAACTTCGTGCATGTTTGTCATATGAGACAAAATTTGCCCCAATAAGACCAAATCATTTTTCTGGTCATGTATGCCAAGTTTGGTCCGATTCTGAGAAGATCGACCAGAACACTATTTTGGTGGGCCCGCGACCCAATCCAATGGGCGAAATTGTGCACGACCCACCGGAATCCAACTTTGGAGCTATGTTGGGTTCGTATCATCAAACTGAACCTGTAGACATATAGTTTGATGACTTTAGAGACCGTAGGTACTGGCACGCATTTTGGTACAAAGCGGATCCAAACAGTAGACATCATTTTGACCCAAAATTATGATTTTGCTCCTATGTCCAGAATTGTACTTTTGGGTAGGCATTGTTAAACATTTCTTTTATACCAAACACGTTGGTGATATCTATTTCAGCATCCGAAGACTATGGCACGAGTTTGACTTTTGTGGCTTACTGGGTGGTTTGGTATTGTCGGTTCCACCAGCAAAGGACCCCAGGCAAGTACATATACTGATTGTTTTCAATTCCTGATAGTTTTCCATCTTATATTATACATATGCTCTTCATGCCTTGTTGACATGCTTGTTACACGGGTTAGTATCATGGATCCTACATATTATATTTCTTGTTTACCATCCACATGATTGTCGTGTTCGTGACTTGTTCGAATCCATGAGTACTAGTCGGGCGGAGAAATATCTTAGTAGTGTGAACTACCCGCTTTCCATCCCCCATGTCTTTTGTGGAGAATAGCAACCACACACTTTGTCACGACCCGCACCCATTTTTTTTCTTTTCTTTATAAAAACATATATATAATACCTAGTATATATACCATTATGTATTTAATTATTTATATACTCTCTTATCTAGTTCTTATTACTCCCAATAAATTACACAACTATTTTTTTGATACATTGCTATAATATTTTCCAAAATTATATATGTTGAGTAGCAATAACATTTATAAAATATGTATAATAATGAATGATAAATTACCTTCTAGACTATATAATAAAAATAAATTACTAAATACATACATTACTTGTATTTACAAATTTTAAAATAATAATAGTCCTAGTAACACTTTTAGGGAAAGTTTTCCATAGTAAATATCCATTTAAAATCAAATACCATTATATTATATATAACAATCATTCGATTGGTAGAAAAATAATAGAACAAATACGAAGTATATCTATATGTAGAAATATATAATCCAATGTATATTTACTACTATATGTACATTTAGCCTATAAATCAAAATAAAAGCTAAGCAAATATATTTAGCAATTATCATCATAATTCAAATAATAGGTTTTAAGTGAGGAGGAACTAGATGACAACTCGATGAATGAATGATTAGAAAGAAAAGATATGAAGGAAGAATTACAAGCTTTATTTATAATGTTATAATAAGGAATAGGATATCAATTCAGTTTGGAGTGAGAGCGCAAGATTTTGTGGGTCGTGAAAAATCAATATCATATGCCAATAACAGATATAGCCTCTATGGTATTCGAAACCATATGCATGTCTGAAGTCGTTTCACCGAGAATCCATGCCTCGCCAGTGTACGTTTGGCTGTAGTAAACCCTTGGTTTCATGACTCCAATATGATATTGTATCGAATATTCTATTAGTTCTACCGATATTAACATACGACTCAAAAGTCAAAATAGGACAACTAGGGCATAGTTTCAATAACATTCGATAACTTACACTAATTCGAAATCACTTCAACTTAGGAATCATGCCTCGCAAGTGCGCTGCTGGCTGCAGTGAACCCACAGTCTCCATAAGTTAAATAAATGGCTACCGTGCGCTGCTATCTTGCCATTGTAAGTCATCAAAATTACTCCAACTATAACCATAAGAATTAAAAAGGAGCTTCTGAAAATTCAAACAAGTCAATTATGATAGAAAAGTATAAGTATATGTCCTTAAAGTGAGAGTATCAATATTTGAAAAATAAAACGATCAACTAGGTATAAATGCTGAAAATCAAACGATCGATTAGTAAAGTGGCTGAACACAAGTAGAACTAAAATCTTCTAATTTTTATTTTTCTAATATTCAGGGATCGAGGAAAAACATATTTGTCTTGAATTTCAATAAAACTGACTCAGAAGTAAATATGAGTAATAGAATCAACTTTGGATCAATACTCAATGGATTGGAAATAAAATATTGATAGACTAATTACCTATTGCCAATTAAGTAATACGGCATAGGCAAGAAAGACATTTTGAACTGATTCCAGGGTGATCAAGATAGGAGAAGGGTAAGTATCTATCCTATAAGTCTCAATTCTTAAAAATAAAAGATTGATTAGGGAGGAAATAACTGAAGACAAGAGAAGTACTAACATTCTAATCTCTATTTCATAGATGTTCAAATGATTGAGGGAAAACTTTGAATCATGAACTACCCGAGATTCGTATATGGATAACTGAATCAGAAATTATAAAATAATTCCTTATGGCAAAATGGAAATTAAATAAGCAATTCGGACTTATGATATGAGGATGATATCTAAAGAGAGCAAAAGAAAAATTGAACAAATTATCTAGATTAGAGCATTAATTCTAGGAAGGCCTAACTTACCAAGTGAATAGTCTATCCACTTTGGATCCTACCGTCATATCAAAATGCAATAGCATATCTATAGAACTTCTCCAACTATCCAAAGATATTCGGGATGCTCTATGTGAAGCACTGAAGGATGCTGAGTCCTTCATCAGTCAGGTCCAGCAGCCTGAAGAAGATCCAACCGCATGTCCGTAATGCCATAGTGTGTGGAAAATCATCCCCAATATTATATTCACTGAACAAGACATGCTACTCAAGAACAACTGGCATAACATATCGCTGTGTTACACAGGGTACGTTGGTGCCATCAAGGTGGATCGAATTCAAATTGATCATAGGTCTTCCCTCAGCATTATCCTTCGAACTCTGCTCCAAAAATTGGAGATCCCGATGTATCGTCTGACTACATCCAATACTACAATCAGCGGCTTCAATGCTAGAAAGAGCGAGCCTCTGGGCAAGATCCGACTGAAATGCCACATCGACGATCTCCAAACAGAGGTGACTTGCTACGTCATTAATGCTGACATTAATTACAATATCTTGCAGGGACGTCTGTGGATATACGAGTACATGATGGTGCCATCTACCCTCCACCAGTGCGTAAAATATGTGTCTACTAATGGCATAGTCAGGACGAAGTTTGCTGATGTCGATCCCTTCATAAGGGTAGAAGAATTCTTTACCGACTCCAATCTATACAAGTCAGTTCACTTGGACGATGAAGCCAACGACGCCGATGATGAATGTAATGCTCCAGTCCCAAAATACTTATGACTAAGTACGTAGACATGCCAGATGTATATATACGAGTAAACTCTAATATGTGGAATCCTCGTATGTATACATAAGCTGTAAAATACAGTAAACCATGGTAACTAAATCTCATCCACAAAATCAAAGGAATAATGATATAAATCAACTCATGAATTATTATTTTGTACAAGACGTTGGGCCTAGACAAATCTACTACCAACCAATTTAATCAGAAGGAATACATAATGATGAAAGGAATTGTCGAACTAAGCATAGGCGAACCAAGAGCAATCATCCTCGAAGAAATAGAGTAGATCATGGCCCTGGGCTAAAGCACCTACGAATATACATGAAAGCACATACCTGAAGAGACCACCAGGTCCTCAAAGAAACGTAACAAGATACGTAAAGAACATGCCATATAATATGTGATAATATAAATAAAAGGAAAGGTGCATGCAATAGGGACCCTAATCGTTCTACTGTGAACATGCAGTTTGAGATACAATCATTCGACGCATGAGCCTTGGGTTTAGATGGAATCGACATTGTTCCCGTATAGGGCACCAGGGTCCTACGTCCGTAACGTCCGAAGATCGTCAGAGGGCATCATGTGCAAGGGAGTACGTCCATAACGCTCTAGGAAACGTTAGAGGGCACCTGGAGCCTACGTCTCCAGTGGAGCGCACAGGTAATCAAGGAAGTACAAAAGAAGCCCATACGTCAGGTATTGTTCTCCCCACCAAATGCCTAGTATCGTGATCTCCATGACTAATATAAACCTCTAGTAACCGCCAAGTCTACTAATATGCAATTCTATTGACAGTTACTGATATCTGTCACACGTCTCAGACATATCGGTGGTGAGCCGACTACGTGAATACGTATCCTACATGTGACTCACAACATGTGATAAAGCATCTATCAAGACAATATAAGATATACCAATATCTCATCATCAATGGGTGGTCACTAGGCTAAGTCAGTGCAAAAAAATAAAACGAAAGCAAGTAAAACGATTGATATAGTCGTTTGCACCCAAGTGTGACTTGGACGCACAGTGATATAATACTAACAATTTATAAGTAATACTGAATATAAATAACTGAAAATAAGATAAGGTAAATAACAGAGTAAGGTGGCAAGGTATCTTGCATGGTGGTACGGGAATGTCAAATCCAGCAATCAGAAGCATCTGCAAGAAACTCAAAATCCACGAACGGCTCCGGATGCTAAAACAAACATAAAAAATGTTCGATGTAAAAGATATATCTAGAAAATGCCTGTCCAAAAGTCAAATTCTGGAACAGGGGCAAAATGGTAATTTCGGATCAAAACGATGTCCACCGTTGGACCCATTTTGTAACAAAATGCGTGCCAGTATCTATGGTCTCTAAAGTCGTCAAACTATATATCTACGGGTCCGATTTAAGGAGACGAACCCAACCGTATGTCCAAAGTTGGATTCCGACAGGCCGTACACAATTTTGCCCGTTGGATCGGGTCGCGGGCCCGCCAAATAGGCATTTCGGTCACCTTCTCAGAATCGGACCAAACATCGCACACAGGACAAAATTTTGATACAGTCCTGCTGGCGCTAGTTTCGTCTTGAATCGATGACTGTACACAAAGTTATGGCCAAGTTTGTAAAAAGTCGATATAGGAGTATCTTGACGGATACGCACTGATTTCGTCGTGCACACGCAAGAAAATCGAGTTCTGTCAGTTCCCATACGTCGACAGCATCTATACGGGCCTTTCGATGCATATAGTTTGCGACCACATTTCCTGGTTTGTCGGGGCGCACGCCGTATCAGGAATGGTTTTCTAAGTTTTCAGTTTTTGTAATAAGTTTTTCTTGAGTTTTCAACAACAAATAATTTTCTGAATAATAGATGAGAAATAATTGTACACGAAGGGTATAACTCTTTTATAGGTTGTCTATAAACCCACTCAAATGTATTTTGGAAACTGTCAATGGTTTTGCTAAAAATTGCTTCCCAATATAGGGTTTCAGTTCAAGTTTGAACAGATTTTGGCTATGTTTGATTAGATTTTTCGAACAATTTATCGTACTAGAATTCGATCTATCTGAAAGCAATTGAAGGGGGTTAGGTTAAAATCATACCAGCGCAACTCGTTTGAAGAACGGCCAAGTATCGGGGAAGAAATTCACCCACGAATTTGGATCGGCCGCTGCTTGCTACTGCCGTTGCTGCTGTGGCTGTGCGCCCGTGCACGCGGCCTACCGTCGTCCGGTGACTCGCGCGACGGCGTGGTCATGGGGTGGCCGCCAGGGTGACTGAGGGAGGCGTGGCAAGGTTTAGGGTTAGGGTTGGAGCTTAAGGTGCTCTGTTACTCCTCCTTCTCGTTTGCTATATCTGAAGATTGGTTCGGCTAAACTGCTGTTGTAAGCAGTTAAGGGAGGGGTCGGGTGTGACTTGGGCTGGCCTTTTGAGCCCCCCTTTTTTGTATCATTATATATATTATATCTTTACATATATATTCCTAATACACCCACACACCCATTTATATATTATATACTGTTAAATTTTTTTTCTAGAATTCTTAAATAACAAATCAATTAGAATTGACGACTGTTTGAGTCATTTCTATTTTCAGGCAAGATAACGATATATATATATATATATATATATATATATATATATATATATATATATATATATATATATATATATATATATATATATATATATATATATATATATATATTAAAGCAGTTTATTGAAAAAGTAGAAGTGGCTCAAAAAGAGCAGTACAGAATGTTCCAGAGGCAAAAAACACAAAATGGCCCTGGTACGCTAAGTAGGAAATACAAAAGTTGTAAAAGCTAAAATTCAGAATTTCGAAAAGCCAAAATTTCGAATTTTTGAAATTTTAAAAATACGTGGGCCACAGCCCTATGGAGGTGCGGGCACGAAGCCCTAAGGAGCGGGCGCACAACCCAATGATCACGCAGCCCGATAGTGGGGGGGGTACGGGAACTCTGCCCGAGGGGGAGTGGCACTGCCCGAGGAGGAGTGGCACTGCCCGAGGGGGGGCTCTGATTGAGGGAGCCTCGGGCCCCCCCCCTCCGGCGCGTCGCCCGGAGCCTGGTGGGCTCCGGCGGGGGAGGCCGGCCCTGAGCGGCGCGGACGGAGACGGTACGAAGGGGAGGCTGGGGCTGGGATGCTCCGGCGGGGGAGGTCGAGAGAGGGGGAGATGCCCAGGATGCCGCAAGATCGTGAAAGCCCATTTTATTAAACAAGGCTCGAAAAGACGAAGCCAAAACAAGTACAAGGCGCAAAAATGAGAAAGCCTATACAAGTATACCAGTAAACCAAAATGGCGGACCAAACAACCCAAACAACTAGGCTAGGGTAGGAGGTCGGACCAGAAATCTCTCAGGCTGTGGGGGCATAAGGTGCTCCGTTTACTGCATTGGCGAAACAATTCCTGTAAAAGTTGGTCGGCGGTGTATTGGTGACCTTCATAAATCGCTTTGTTGCGGTTCTTCCAAATCACCCACGTCGCGGCCGCTGCGACGATCTGGTGACCATGGGACGCAGATGCCCAGGATGCCGCAAGATCGTGAAAGCCCCCGCCACTCGGCTCGATTCTGCAGATCCGATTGAGGTTCCTCCAGATATAGCCAGACAGGTTCCCTTGACAAAAGATGTGGTCAATCGTCTGAGTCTGGCGGTCAGAGCAGCAAGTGCATGCAGAAGCTAAACTAATCCCAATGGTATTGAGGATATCGTCTGTGGGCAGTTTCTTACAAATGGCTCTCCACATAAGGAAAGACCATTTCTTAGGGATACAAGTATGCCAGTAGGGTGCGATGGTGGGGTGCGGCATCCCAATCCCCTGGATAACTGTCCGCACCGATCTGACCGAGAAAACCCCTGAAGCCTCGATCGACCACCGCAACTCGTCGGCAACGCAGCCGAGAGTCAACCCGTTAATACGTAAGCTTTCCTCCACTTTGCGACCGGACCAAACACGAACCCTGTCCCAGTCCCAGTCATTGCTTGTAGGATTCCACAAGTCTCTGATCCTGCTGTGCCTCGGGGTTTCCGTGATGTTGGGAATCAAGTTGTCCCCGACCCATCGCTCCAGGAATGGATCAGATTGACCATCCCCCAGTTGAAGTCTCATCACTGGCTCAGCGAGGTCGCGCCCAACAAGGATCCGACGCCGCGGCGCCGAGGATCTGCTGTTGTGGATGGCCACCGACGGGTGAATGTGCTTGAAGTACCTGGCCTTCATAAATGTCGTCCATAAGTTGTTGCTCGTGCGTAGTTTCCACCATAGCTTCATAGAGAAAGCTTTGACGATATTGGAGAGTTTGGTGAAACCAATGCCCCCCCTAAGCTGACGGACGAGCCATGGAGTCCCAGCTAGCCCAGTGATGCTTGTCTTGGCCGTTGCTATGCCCCCAGAAGAAGTCACAGAAGATCTGTTCGATCGTGGAGAGTACCTTCTTAGGCGGAGAGCACGCGACAAGGGTGTGGATGGGGATGGAAGTGAGCACATGTTGGATGAGGATTATCTTGTCGCCCGGGGATAGGGTGGCGTTGTGCCAACCTTCTAGCTTCTTCCTGATTCTAGAAATCAAATCTTCAAAGATGCTACTGTTGGATTTCCCGTACACCAGGGGACAACGCAGATAGTAGAAAGGGGGGTGAGCCACAGCGAAAGAGGTCCGGTTGGATAAATTAACCGCTTGCTCTCTTTTGATGTTGTGGTGGGCGTAGATAATACTCTTAGAGGGATTGATCTTCTGGCCAGAGCACCTCGAGTACCTCTGCAGGGTATCATGAACCACTTCCACCACTCCAACGTCCCCGGAGGAGAAGATGAGAATATCGTCAGCAAAGGCCAGGTGGGTGATGATCGGACAACCACTAGCGGTGTGATAGTGCTGGAAATTCGGAGTGCTAACCAAGTGGTTAAGGTTTCTACTTAACGCGTCGACGGTAATGATAAAGACTGTGGAGGATAGAGGGTCGTCTTGTCTCACTCCGCGACTAGATTTGAAAAATCCTTCAGATTGACCATTGATAACCGTGGAAAACCACGAGTTACTGATGGATCTCCACACGATGTTGGTCCAGGTTTTCGAAAATCCGAAAGCTCTAAACACCCAAATCATAAATTGCCAATCCAGTCTGTCAGAAGTTTTCTCCATGTCGAGTTTGATGGCAATGTTGCCTCCCCTCGCTGAAAACTTCATGCAAGTGATTAACTCATGGGCCATCATAATATTATCCTAAATGTTTCTCCCACGAACAAAGCCGCTCTGCTCCTCGGAAATAATTTTGGGGAGAATTCCTGCCATTCTGGTCGCAATAATTTTGGAGATGATCTTGTTAGTGAAAGTGCACAGACTGATGGGTCGAAAGTCGCGAAAGGACTCCGGGTGAGCTTTCTTCGGGATGAGGATCAACTTGGCCCTAGATATGGCTTTGGGATAAGTAGCACCTTGGAAAAAAGCAGTCGTTGCTTCGGTGATGTCCTACTTGATAATGTCCCAGCAGATACGAAAGAAGACACCGGAAAAGTCTGTAGGATCGTTGAGCACCTCTAGAGGGGGGGGTGAATAGAGTGCGTGTGTGCAGCGGAAATAAAATCACCAATTAAAAATTAAACTATGGCAATGATGTAAGAGCAGTAAATAAAGATAGGAGATTCAAACTCAATAACACAGCGATGTATACTGGTATCCCTCTGAGAGGACTAATCCAGTCTCGAGTACTCTTGCTCGATGTTAATCCACTAAAGGCACAAGCTTTAACTGAGTGCTTGCAACTCTTACACCACCGTGCTTGTTGACGAGTGCACGACCAACTCCAACATACACCGTGCTTGGTGACGAGCGCACGACCAGCTCCACAACGAGAACTTGTTGTTGAAACTTGACGACCTCTTTACAACTCTGAATAACCAAAAGACTTCTAAATCAAATCTGATAGTACTGGCTTTTGGCTAAGAGAAGTATAGGTGAGATTTGAAACTTTTAGATCACTAGAAAACACTTGAATGGATAGAGAAGAGAATGAAGAATGAATTGATGTTTTGAAATGAAAAGTTCTTCTCTATTTATAGGTGTTTTCACCAACCGAACTCGGGCAGAACTCGGACAGAGTTCGGATGCAAATATCTCGCAAAATAGACGTTGCTCGCAGATTTGGAGGCAACTAAAGTTTGAATACAAACTGACCGAACTCGGTCAGAGTTCGGGCCGAACTCGGGCCGAACTCGGTCAGAGTTCGGGCCGAACTCGGGCCGAACTCGGCTAGAAGTTCTGTCAGGAGATATAATAAAATTCTTTTGTAAAAACAGTTTACAAACATGTTTTTGGTAATTTGTAAAATCATTTGAAAAGGAATATTTTCGAAATACATTTTTGAAATATTTGTAATCGAAAATATGAAGGGTAAAAATAGGTTTAGAGAAGGAGAATAATTTTAACCCTAAGCCAGTAATACCATACTTGATTTTACAAGGAAATTCCTAGACTCAATAAAGTGTAAAAATACAGAATAAAAGTAGAAAAGAGTCTTCAGAATTTTTGATGACTTTGACGCTTGGATTTATGCAGTACATCGTCCGTTGAATAAGATTTCATGTATCCTGAAATAGTTAGCAGCATTTTCTATATTTTGTGTATGGACTAAAGTATAAGTTGATTATCGAAATCGGGTGTGACCATGGAATGGGCCAACAAAGTCATCCGGGCCAGGTGCACTGTGCTCGTCCAGAGCCCACTCCGCGGCTTTCATCTCCTGATCTGAAGGGTGGTGCTCCAGCTGATCGTTGTCACTGTCATTGATGAGGTGGGGAATTTGGTCCAAAAAGGAGTCGTCTCTGGTGACCGTCTCTTTGGAGAATAGCTTGGAGTAGAACTTTGTCGCAGCCTCTTGGATGCTCTGTTGATCCGAGACGATATTCCCGTTATTGTCAGCAATTCGGTGGATCGAGAGCTTCTGTCTGCGTCCATTGACGCAGGCGTGGAAGTATTTCGAGTTTTTGTCCACTTCGCTGTCCTATTTCAACCTCGCTTTCTGTTTCCAGAATTCGGTATTGACCTTGATCCTGAACTTGAGAATGGCTTTGGTGAGGTTGAGGGCGGTCCTGGCTTCAGGAGTGCGCACTTCGGCGAACTTGGCTTCGACGAGAGTAACATCATCCTCCGCCACCCTAACGGCTTGGAAAATGTCCCCGTATGCAAGTTTGCTCCAACTCGACAGGGCTTTCCTGGTTGCTTTGAGCTTGTTGCTCACCCGAGCAAGTGGGTCTTGAGATTCTTCCCTATTCCAGGCTTCAGCAACGATGCCCAAAAATTGGGGGTGCTCATTCCAGAAGTTGAGAAATCGAAAGTTCTTCTTGACCGAATTAGGGTTGGTTTTAATCTCAACCACAAGAGGGGCGTGGTCAGATTCTATGGTGTTGAGGTGGGATAGGTTGGTGGTGGTCCCCATGCCAAGCCAGTAAACATTAGAGAGGGCCCTGTCCAGCTGGGAGTATTGACGCCGATCACCTTCCTGCATATTGCACCAGGTGAAAGCATTGTCGTTAAACTGGAGGGGAGAGAGATGAGCATCGAAGATGAAGCTGTTAAAGTCTTGCATTGCTGAAGGATGTGGGGGGCGACCACCAATTTTTTCTTCTCTGCAGGTTATCGCATTGAAGTCCCCAATGCAAAGCCAGGGGTGTCGATGTTGTGGTGATGGATATCAAGGAGGTCGCTCCAGAGATGCTTCCGGTCAACTATGTCACAGCTGCCATGAACTGCTGAGATGATGACGCGTTTAGGGAGCGTGGGGTGTTCGAGCCAACAGGAGAGAGCTTGCCCGGAATCCTGAATGGTCCCAAAGTTGGTATCCTCCGAGCCAAGGATCCAGATATCGTGCCTACTGGCAATAGCCGAAGGGAGGTTAAGCTGAAGTTGAATAGATTTCAGTCTTTTGGGGGGAATTTTGGGTTCAAGGATAATGAGGATGTCGATCTTGTGGATTTTCTGAAGGCTGGAAACTTTCCTTAAAGTAGGTTTGTTTCCCAGTCCGCGAACATTCCAGGAGAGGATGTTTAACATTAATGAGATTGTGGGGGCGATTTTTTGTTCCACATGGAGGCGGACTGGTGCAAATGGTGGTTGTTTCGGCAGCCCCTTTCTTTCCTACAATTTTGCTAGGGAGCGCTGCTGCTGTTGTCAGGTTAGGAAGGTCGAAACTGGATATCTCGCTGGGCTGGGAGAGAGAGCTGTCGGAGGGATCGACCAAGTCTCCAGCGGAGTCCAAGGCGGGTTCTTCATTAGGGATGACCAGGGATTCGCTCGTGTTGCCAAATAGAGTAACAGCAAGCTGAAGAGGATAACCTGCTGCTTGAACCTGTAATCCGCGCTGAGCCTGAATATATATATATATATATATATATAGGAAAATTTTGGAGATATATATATATATATATATATATATATATATATATATATATATATATATATATATATATATATATATATATATTTATATTTATATATATATATATATAATATATAGAATCCAATATTAAAAATCCTATAATTCTCCAAAATTGTCCTATATATATATATATATATATATATATATATATATATATATATATATCCTCTCCAAGAAAATTTCTAGTTTCCCAATTTAAAAAATAAAATATTTCTAAAAGACCTTTAAAACATTTTATGAAATATTTTATCACAAGGGTTTGTACCAGTTTAATATGGTAATCTTTACTACCCGTAATATAAACAAATACAAGCTTTATTTATAATAAGTTAAAATACCGTAACAAAATTGAAAGAAAAAAAAATCTCCTAAATTTTTAGGGGGTTTACATCCTACCCAACTTATAAAAATTTTATCCTCGAAATTAAAATAAGTCTTAATATCAAAGGAGAATGAGATTAAATAAGGTGGGGAGTAGGTATGTTAATCGTATATGATTTCTGAAAGATAGAGGTGGTAGTTTCAAAAATAATCATCCCTGACTCCATATCTATTATGAGATATAAGATTTAAAAAAAATTCTAGTGAGTTAAATTTGAGGATAAAAATCAATTGAGAAAAAAAATGATTCAAAGGAAATTAAAATGGTCGGTGGAATATAAATTTTAGTAGGGACATTAAATTGTGAAGTGATAATAGTGGTAAGGGCCATAATGATAATCTGATAAAATTTACGAATATGATAAAGGTTGTTATTGAAATAAAAATTTTGAATAATGGTTCAAGACTTGGTCCAGAAAGTTTATAACCTATTTTGGATGACACATTTAAATATTGATGGTAGTGTGGAATCAAATTATACACTAATGGGTTGTCATTCTCGCGATCATCTATACCATGTTGTGCCTTTATTTTCTTAGTTATCTAAATCGTGATTACTCAAATTTGCTTGTATACATTTTTCTCGCCGAATAAATTGATCGTGATTTCTCACCAATAAAAAAATTCCTTCTATCATCTCAACCCTACCAATCCTATCTATTCCTAAATTTCTTGGACAAAATTCTTGTAAGTTGGGTAGGATGTAAACCCCCTAATTTTTCACTACGATTTTTTTAAATAAAATTTGTATTGAATTTTTTTTATTTCGAATTTGTACCATATCACGTACGAGTTCGTATTTGTGAGTTGTGTATTTTATATACACAAATATTTTATTAAAAGATTGGTTTTATATAGAAAATAAGTAAAATTTCTGAAAATAGTATAAGGTAAATATTTGCTACGAGGTACGTTGCACGAATTTCGTCCAAACTTTATTTTAATTATTTATCATAAAAAAGGCTAATTTATTTTATAAATATAAGTAGTATTTCGAAAAACTATATTTTTCGTAAATATTCTAATTGCATTGAGGTACATGAAAATTTAATTCATGTATATATTTGATTTTCGAAATTATTTATTTTTATTTTATTATTGTCCATAAAAAGATATTTTGAAACTTGATTGATTAATGCTTAATTGTCATAATAATTTAAATTTAAAATTTTGATTTTGTTGATTTAATTTGAATAGTCCTTATTTAAAAGATAGGATTATCTAGATTCGAACTAGATTTGGATTTAATTGTTTTAAATTAAATAAGCGAAATATCTACAAGGGGTTTAAACTATCCTAATCCTTATCAAATTTGAAGCCTTCACCTCCTATATAAGGAGAGCTCTCAGGTTCTTCTTCATGAAAATTTCACAATCCAAATACTCCACCAAAATATCTATCGTGCATCGTGTCCGTGTTGTCTTTCCTTCTACTACATTTTCTAGTACAAATACAAATATTCTTTCCGTGTCCGACATGCCGAACACAACTTTGTCCCGTGTCACACAGGACACAATCCAACCCCCACTACTTCTATCCCGTGTCCAACCATCTCCATCGACAACACCCTAAACCACCACGACAGCCGACATCACCCTAACCCTAGTTGCCCTATCTCCTGGCCTTGCTCACCGCCACAACCACCAGGCGCTGGAACCACTCCAACCCAGCCACCATCACCATCACCAAAAACCGACTCCGGCGTCACCCTTCGCCGCACAACAACAGCCGAACCCAGCCCCGACGCCCAGGGTGACCACGATCAAAACATCACCTACAACCACCGCTTCAAAAACCTCCATCCCCACCTCATCGTTCCTCCCGATCTGCCCCGCCATTGCCATCGCCGGCCGGCGCCGCCGAAAAAAACAGCTTACCAACACCACACAGCCCACCGTCCCCGGCATAATCACCCTTCACCACCGCCACCATAAACCCCATAACGACCACCGTCAATAGCAAAAGAAAACCCCCAATCAAATCGAAACCTCTTACCTGACTCCCAGTCGTCGTCCCAGTCCGGGCGCCATCCCCTCGTCCACTCCTCGGCGGGTGTCACCCAGCATCAGCGGATGAAGCTCCCGCCACACGCACGTTCATCGGTGAGCCCCAGCACGCAGCGCCGTCCCTATCCCACCGCGCGGACGACCGGCACCTCGTCTCGAGCACCGGACCAGTCAGCTCCCGACGTACCGTCGCCAAGCCCCGAGCGATCGAGCGCCGGCGGCCGACGGATCCCTGTACACCCTTTCCGCTTTGCCAATGCCTCCCGCTCCTCTCACTCCCCTGCTCAACTTTTCTTAACCACCCCTCTTCCTCATTCCCATCCCTCTCCTCTCAAGCTCCCTCTTCTCCTTTTTAATTTTTTGAGTCTCCCAAGTCTCTCTCTCTCTATCTTTGGTTATCAAATGGGGTTTGCCGATGGGAAAGCAGCAAAGTGCTGCTTTACTTCTATTTTTTTTACATTTTTTTATTCTTATTTCCTTACTTCTGTTTGTGGTTATTATATTTCTATTATTCTTACTTTTATGATTTGAATACAGTATTATATAATGTATAGTTTTATTAGTATATAAATTGTTATAATGGTTATTATTATTACTATTAATCCTGTTAGCAATATTTAGTTCATGATTAGTAAATGTTATACTCATTACTATTATTAAAATTATTATTTTTAAACCTTACACTACTATTTTCAAATTATATGTGGAGTAGGGGTTAGAGCCATCTGTGCAATTTCAAATTTTGGGTTTTAGCCTAAGAACATTTTCTTTAGTTTTTTTAGTTTTATCAAATATATTTTGACTAGTAAAACATAATTTTTCAAATTAGAATATCTAAAATATTTTCAAGTATTACCGTAAAATTATTTTTACTAATAAAAAGATATTTACATTTATTTTCACAAAAGTTTCTTCGATTACCCCTAATCATGACCAAATCTTTCATTCATATTTTCTCGTGAAATTTAGACCATGTTCACATCGACCTCTGCTATTGGACAAACAAGGCTTGTCAGAACATCGCACCACCAGGCGATACACCAGACAAGATACCTTGCCATCACTGTTTATTTCTTTGCTCATGATATTGCATGCATTAAATTATTTAGTATTTATTTTCTGCAATTATAACTTGTACTTCTCAATTATGCGTAGATGCAAATTTTACTGTTTTGTCTTTCCTTATTTATTTTATTTATGCACACTTGACCTAGAAGGAAGAGACCTCCTGCATTCATTGGCCTTGACACTTGTATGCCACGATTCACGAGTCGCATATAGATCTTCGACGTATGTACTGAGTGGCCAGCGATACATATTGGACGAGCGTTAGGCCATGACTACTACTAGGATTGTATGATAAAAGACTAGTGGTCATTAGAGTTAGATCATTGGGTGGGGAGATTACAACTGGGCGTTGACCTCCTCCCTATCTATCGTAGACTCGCTCGCTACTGAGGAACGATAGGTAGACTATATACTGTAGACTCGCTCGATACTGAGGAATGGTATATAGTATTGAGACTAGCTACTGAGGCCATGCTTATTTTATCTTGACTTGACTCGGAGGTTATGCGACCATGTGCTATTCTCAATTGCATTATACATAGAGTGGTTAGGTGACCGTTATCCGTAGGTGTATGTACTTTTAATTTTGTACTTATGCCTAACCATGACTTGGAAGAGTATCTTGTCGCGGACTAGTTTACCACACCTTGTCCTTGTTTGGTTGGAGGTGTGGTTAACTACTTCGATGATGAGGTACTGAACCTTGTTATGGTCTGGATTATTATTGAGCAGCTTTATATTCAGTTTATGGCATGTTGTTTATTGTATCTTGTTACGTCCCTCTGAGGACCTGGTGAATTCTCCAGGTGTGTGTTTTGTGACTTTTCGCAGGTGCTCTAGCCAAGGACATGATTTACTCTCTTGCTTCGTAGACAGCATGCTCTTGGATCGCCCTTCGCTTCGTTTGATTATTTCTTTCATGTATATTTATTTCTTTTCATTTAATGGTTGGTAGTGGATTTGTCTCCGCCCAACATGTGTACATGACAATTCAAAGTTGATTTTATATTATTATTCCTTTATGATTGTGGATGAGATTTAGTGTGTCTTGGTTTACTGCACTTTACAGCTTATGTATACATACGAAGGCTCCATATACTTCTTATGTATGCAGCTGGCACGACGACGTGCTCAGTCCTACTTATTTTAGGACTGGGCGTTACATATTTTTGTGGTGGCCCATGCAGGTCTAGTTTGCCGTTTCGGTTACATGACTGTACCGAACGGGGCTGTAATATAGGATTAGAGTCTAGAATCTCATCCACCTACTTGACATCCTTTCTTGACTTCAAATTTCGAACTCTCGTTCGACCTCCTTGATTTGCAACTTGCTTGACACCTTCTACCGTAAATTCTTAGTTTGTGCTTAGTAAGATGACTACACTAGTATATGCTCATAGGTTAAACACATGGCTAGAAGGTTGCATTGACAATTAATATGCATTGAGATTTAATTTGAGTTATAAAGGCATTTATTTTGTAGAAATATGATCTTAAGGAGTAGTTAATTCCAAGTTGGGTAATAGCATATTATCGCTTCCAAAGATAGTTGGAATTTTATTTTGATATTACAAGGTGATATACACAAGAGGATAGCTAGATCGAGAAAACAAATTGATTTGATTTTGCGTTTTGATTTTGAAGGTTTTTGAACATTTATGATTTATTGAGTTATAGCTATACATCTTTTGGAGGGATATAAATTTGATTTGAAAAGGATCATAAAATTTTAAGGTATGATTTACGATTGACCAAAATTTGAGGATGATTGATAAATTTTGGTAAAATATTTTTGAATTAAACTACGTCATATGATCTATGATTTATAAAGTTATTTAGATTTCGAGTTCAAAGCCTTGATTATGATATTTAAAATTTTGGTGAATTTTTTTTTTTACTTTTGAAGAGTAGTTGTGACTTATTGGAAGCTAGATATACACATTTGAAGGATATATAATTAAATTCGGGAGTTATTTAAATGTTCCATTTTGTAGTACGAAATTCGGCTGATAAACTTATATTGAGTTTAAGATTTGGAAAAATAAATATATAATATATAATAATAATTATTCGATTTACGATATACAAGGGTTGTTTCGAGATTGACTAGAGATTTAAAATTTTGATTAAAGTTGACAGTCTAAGATAATTGGAAATTTTGACGGAATATCTTGGAAATTTTATTGAGAAACTTCGAGGAACTTAAAATTTAGATTAGATCATATATTGGTAGAGGACCAAGAAGCAAGTAAGGTCACCTTAGTGAGATAGAAGTATTCCACATTAGATTGTCATACGACCTATGATTATGATATTGCATATACACAAGTATAGTTAGTCATCGACCAAACCGATGAACATATCTTTGACATACTTAACCTTCACTCAAATCTAGATATTTATTCGTGACCATCTAATTCTTAGAAATGATAGAATCATTCCCATGACCGTACCCTTATCTATGAGACTATTTTTTCTCTAGAAACTGTGTCTCTAACTTATCTTAACTTGATCTACGAGATTTCCTAAATTATCTTTATTTCGTGCTTTATCCTTTTATTTTGTGCATTAATTAGTACCTTATAAAAACCCACTTTCTATTTTTATCATTTGGCGTCCCTATCGTGACTTTGATATTTGGAGCACAACACTAGACTTTTCCTTCCAACAAATTTCACATGCAAAACCTAAACGAGCTCACCTTCATGTACGTATATCATGTCCCACTAAAACACGTCTTCTTGTACTCTCTTTTTATGATACAACTTTCGGGTCATAAAGACTAAACTATAACCTTACCATGGTACCGATATACTTTTGACTACATATATGGACTCAACCTCGACTCAATTTTTTTCGACCTAATATATGATTGCGATCTATTAAATCCCTTAAATGCTTAACCTTGTGTTTTATCTTAACTGCTTAACCCTTGTCATTTTATTTTCATGTCTTATCTTTATTTACGTAGACCCATAACAATCTTTACTTTTCGTGCGATAATTAGCGACCCCTTATTATGGTCCAAACCCTTACCACGATCATTACCCTAACCATATCTTTCCCCTAAAAATTTGAATTGCTTCGCTCATTGAGAATTTCATTTTTACTCCGCCATGATTTATGCAAACCATATTCTTATATGATTGCCTTGTGCGAATATGAAATTGAACCATGAAACCCTTCAGTTATACAAGGCCCCATAGAGGAGATTAGTAGTATAATTAAATAAAACAATTGGGTGACATGAGTTGAAAGGTGCTATTAGACAGAATTAATAAATATGATATTTTGATGAGATGAGTGTGATTGACAAATGGTTTGAGATAAATCAAATATTGGAGATGGATTTATGTTTGATGCTTTAAGCAATTTTTTGTCAGATTGATAAACGAATGTGAATTTCCTACTAGGAAGAGTTTGATTTTGCTATAAACTAAATTGATTGAAGGTTTATCGAATTTAAAGGATTATAGCTTAAGGAAATAGATACATAGGTTGGGAGAGAAGATAAGAGATTTATTGAAATCAAAAGTTTTGGGCTTATTAAATTTCTATTATGAGATATAAGATTTTTTAAAAAAAATTCTAGTGAGTTAAATTTAAGGATAAAAATCAATTGAGAAAAAAAAATGATTCAAAGGAAATTAAAATGGTCGGTGGAATATAAATTTCAGTAGGGACATTAAATTGTGAAGTGATAATAGTGGTAAGGGCCATAATGATAATCAGATAAAATTTACGAATATGATATAGGTTGTTATTGAAATGAAAATTTTGAATAATGGTTCAAGATTTGGTCCAGAAAGTTAATAACCTATTTTGGATGACACATTTAAATATTGATGGTAGTGTGGAATCAAATTATACACTGATGGGTTGTCATTCTCGCGATCATCTATACCATGTTGTGCCTTTATTTTCTTAGTTATCTAAATCGTGATTATTCAAATTTGCTTGTATACATTTTTCTCGCCAAATAAATTGATCATGATTTCTCACCTATAAAGAAATTCCTTCTATCACCTCAACCCTACCTACCCTATCTATTCCTAAATTTCTAGGACGAAATTCTTGTAAGTTGGGTAGGATGTAAACCCCCTAATTTTTCACTACGATTTTTTTAAATAAAATTTGTATTGAATTTTTTTTATTTCGAATTTGTACCACATCACGTACGAGTTCGTATTTGTGAGCTGTGTATTTTATATAAACAAATATTTTATTAAAAGATTGCTTTTATATAGAAAAATAAGTAAAATTTCTGAAAATAGTATATGGTAAATATTTGCTACGAGGTACGTTGCACGAATTTCGCCCAAATTTTATTTTAATTATTTATCGTAAAAAGGCTAATTTATTTTATAAATATAAGTAGTATTTCAAAAAACTATATTTTTCATAAATATTCTAATTGCATTGAGGTACATGAAAATTTAATCCATGTATATATTTGATTTTCGAAATTATTTATTTTTATTTTATTATTATCCATAAAAAGATATTTTGAAACTTGATTGATTAATGTTTAATTGTCATGATAATTTAAATTTAAAATTTTGATTTTGTTGATTTAATTTAAATAGTCCTTATTTAAAAGATAGGATTATCTAGATTCGAACTAGATTTGGATTTAATTATTTTAAATTAAATAAGCGAAATATCTACAAGGGGTTTAAACTATCCTAATCCTTATCAAATTTGAAGCTTTCACCTCCTATATAAGGAGAGCTCTCAGGTTCTTCTTCATGAAAATTTCACAATCCAAATACTCCACCAAAATATGTATCGTGCATCGTGTCCGTGTTGTCTTTCCTTCTACTATATTTTCTAGTACAAATACAAATATTCTTTCCGTGTCCGACATGCCGGACACAACTTTGTCCCGTGTCACGCAGGACACAATCCAACCCCCACTACTTCTATCCCGTGTCCAACCATCTCCATCGACAACACCACAAACCCCCACGACAGCCGACATCACCCTAACCCTAGTTGCCCTGTCTCCTGGCCTTGCTCACCGCCACCACCACGAGGCGCTGCAACCACCCCAACCCAGCCACCATCACCATCAAAAAAAACTGACTCCAGCGTCACCCTTCGCCGCACTTCAACAGCCGAACCCAGCCCCGGCGCCGAGGGCAACCACGATCAAAACACCACCTACAACCACCGCTTCAAAAACCTCCATCCCCACCTCATCGTTCCTCCCTATCCGCCCCTCCACGGCCATCGCCGGCCGGCGCCGCCGAAAAAAACAGCTTACCAACACCACACAGCCCACCATCCCCGGCACAATCACCCTTCACCACCGCCACCATAAACCCCATAACCACCACCGTCAATAGCAAAATAAAACCCCCAATCAAATCGAAACCTCTTACCTGACTCCCAGTCGTCGTCCCAGTCCGGGCGCCATCCCCTCGCCCACTCCTCGGCGGGTGTCACCCAGCTTCAGCCAATGAAGCTCCCGCCACACGCATGTTCATCGGTGAGCCCCAGCGCGCAGCGCCGTCCCTAGCCCACCGCACGGATGACCGGCACCTCGTCTCGAGCACCGGGCTGGTCAGCTCCCGACGTACCGTCGCCAAGCCCCGAGCGACCGAGCGCCGGCGGCTGACGGACCCCTGTACAACCTTTCCGCTTCGCCTGCGCCTCCCGCTCCTCTCACTCCCCCGCTCAACTTTTCTTTACCCCCCCCCCTCTTCCTCGTTCCCGTCCCTCTCCTCTCAAGCTCCCTCTTCTCATTTTCTAATTTTTTTAGTCTCCCAAGTCTCTCTCTCTATCTTTGGTTATCAAATGGGGTTTGCCGATGGGAAAGCAGCAAAGTGCTGCTTTACTTCTATTTTATTGTTATTATATTTTTACTATTCTTATTTCCTTACTTCTGTTTGTGGTTATTATATTTCTATTATTCTTACTTTTATGATTCGAATACAGTATAATATAATGTATAGTTTCTATTATTAGTATATAAATTATTATAATGGTTATTATTATTACTATTAATCCTGTTAGCAATATTTAGTTCATGATTAGTAAATGTTATACTCATTACTATTATTAAAATTATTATTTTTAAACCTTACACTACTATTTTTAAATTATATGTGGAGTAGGGGTTAGAGCCATCTGTGCAATTTCAAATTTTGGGTTTTAGCCTAAGAACATTTTCTTTAGTTTTTTTAGTTTTATCAAATATATTTTGACTAGTAAAACATAATTTTTCAAATTAGAATATCTAAAATATTTTCAAGTATTACCGTAAAATTATTTTTACTAATAAAAAGATATTTACATTTATTTTCACAAAAGTTTCCTCGATTACCCCCAATCATGACCAAATCTTTCATTCCTATTTTCTCGTAAAATTCGGACCATGTTCACATCGACCTCGGCTATTGGACAAACAAGGCTTGTCAGAACATCGCACCACCAGGCGATACACCAGGCAAGATACCTTACCATCGCTGTTTATTTCTTTGCTCATAATATTGCATGCATTAAATTATTTAGTATTTATTTTCTACAATTATAACTTGTACTTCTCAATTATGCGTAGATGCAAATTTTACTGTTTTGTCTTTCCTTATTTATTTTATTTATGCACACTTGACCTAGAAGGAAAAGACCTCCTGCATTCATTGGCCTTGGCACTTGTATGCCATTATTCACGAGTCGCATATAGATCTCCGACGTGTGTACTGAGTGGCCAGCGGTACATATTGGACGAGCGTTAGGCCATGACTACTACTAGGATTGTATGATAAAAGACTAGTGGTCATTAGAGTTAGATCATTGGGTGGGGAGAATACAACTGGGCGTTGACCTCCTCCCTATCTATCGAAGACTCGCTCACTACTGAGGAACGATAGGTAGACTATATACTGTAGACTCGCTCGATACTGAGGAATGGTATATAGTATTGAGACTCGCTACTGAGGCCATGCTTATTTTATCTTGACTTGAATTGAAGGTTATGCGACCATGCGCTATTCTCAATTGCATTACACATAGAGTGGTTAGGTGACCGTTATCCGTAGGTGTATGTACTTTTAATTTTGTACTTATGCCTAACCATGACTTGGAACAGTATCTTGTTGCGGACTAGTTTACCACACCTTGTCCTTGTTTGGTTGGAGGTGTGGTTAACTACTTCGATGATGAGGTACTGAACCTTGTTATGGTCCAGATTATTATTGAGCAGCTTTATATTCAGTTTATGGCATGTTGTTTATTGTATCTTGTTACGTCCCTCTGAGGACCTGGTGAATTCTCCAGGTGTGTGTTTTATGACTTTTCGCAGGTGCTCTAGCCAAGGACATGATTTACTCTCTTGCTTCGTAGATAGCATGATCTTGGATCGCCCTTCGCTTCGCTTGATTATTTCTTTCATATACATTTATTTCTTTTCATTTAATGGTTGGTAGTGGATTTGTCTCCTCCCAACATGTGTACATGACAATTTAAAGTTGATTTTATATTATTATTCCTTTATGATTATGGATGAGATTTAGTGTGTCTTGGTTTACTGCACTTTACAGCTTATGTATACATACTAGGGCTCCATATACTTCGTATGTATACAGCTGGCATGACGACGTGCTCAGTCCTACTTATTTTGGGACTGGGGCGTTACACTCTGTCCTAAAATTGATCCTAAGGCAAAACTAGAAAGACAATCAAAAAGGGAATTAAGCTGCACAAAGGTAGTGAACGTGTCAGTTTTGTATGGGTGGGCGAGGACCTCACTCTACCAGTACAGTTGATTACTAACACCTACACAGTTTCTATGTGCAGGCACAGGTAGAAGCTCGATGGCACGGAGCTCGCTTGGATGCGTCGAGGCACAGAGTTCCTTGGCGTTTTGAAGCGTGTGGCCGCATGGAGTCAGAACTTATATGGGATATAATGTATGGACATCGCCATTTCGAAGAATCTGCCACTCGTCGCCTTGAAGCTTGTATTGAGAAATGAGAGAGAGCAGAGTGACTTGTAATATGAGAAAAAAGTGAGCTTGAGACTTGTAATTTGGTCTCGTGTCTACATTGTAATCCTTGTTCAATATCAATAAAATAATATTTTGCATGACTTGTGTTTTGCTTCAAATTTTAGCTGCTGACTATTCAATATTTCTGCTTGGGACTTATGTGCGACGACTCCCATCGCTTAGCCTATAATCGACCGTTATAGACCTGCCTTGTGTGAGCGCAATCTAGGCTCACGCGGCATTACGCCTTAGCAAAGACGATAGCTCCTATGGGAGCAGGGCTTGACATAATAGTATCATAGCACGACTTTACGTCCTTGGACTTTCGATTGAATTCTTTAACTCTGCGTTGCTTCCGCAAACTGATATCGTTGGTGCGCTCTCTCTCAAATGTCTTACGGGATGTCCATATAATAAGTCTAAATATTTTGAAAAGTATCACCAAAACAAGTTGGTTGAACAAAAGTTCAAGTAAGAACGGTTGGCTAAGTCGGGCTGGGCATATACACCAAGAATTGTGTCGACCTTAGCAAAGTCGCATACGAGATACAAATTGTGTCGAACAAGAATGAGTTAGACTCGATTCATAGAATGTGGGATGACAATAAAAGTACTATCGAAAGATATTATCGTCGATGCGACATGGGCAAATCGTGCTTGGATTTTTGAGGAATGGCTCGAACGAAAATTTAAAATAATCGGTTGTGATTCATAACTTGTTTCGAGGATATTTCAAATGACTTCATCCCTGAGTGGTGTATGGGATAGCTTTGGGGATGTTAGTCGATTGAGGATGCGGGGTCCCAATGAGTCTATCAGCAAGCGTCGCATGTATGCAAAGCCTTAGAGTGAGTATGATTGAGTAAGTTGTAATCTTGAAGTTTATGACGAGTTGGTTCGAACAGACTAGAAACAACGCGCACGAGATTTGAATTTTGCAAGTACGAAATGCAAGTGATAAGGAAAAAGATAGATTGAATCAAAGAAAAGTTAAGGTGTACGAACGGATGACTCAATTGGGAAAAATGATATGAATCTTATGCAAAAAGTTAGCACGATTGGATGATAGCATGCATGAAAAGTATTGATTTTGGAAGTTACAAAATGACTCAAAGAAATTGGGATAGATGATGTTGCTCGATGATTGAGCTAGCATAGAACGGTACGACTTGAGGAAATATGTTGCTCGATAACTTAAGATGGTCGGATGAATTGTAGCCTCCCTTCCCGGAATTTTTTGAAATATTTTTTTTATTTATTTATTTGATTTAAATGATGGTTTTTAGATTTTTATAAATGATTATTTAGTTAATTATTACGGTGAAGGACTTTAGCCATAATGGAGTTTTGAAGTACAAGACGGCTAGGAATCGTAGCACGGATAGTGCAGTGGCGTGCCTTGACTAGTGTATTAGCCCTGATAGGGAAGGCCGAGCCATAGTGATGTCCTAACTAGGAAAATTAGGCCAAGTTGCGACTTAAACCTTACCATGATGGAGTTTAGCCATGATGGAGTTTTGAAGTACTAGGCCAAGTCGGACTTTAGCCATGATGGAGTTTTGAAGTACAAGACGGCTAGAAATCGTGGCACGGATAGTGCAGTGGCGTGCCTTGACTAGTGTATTAGCCCTGATAGGGAAGGCCGAGCCATAGTGATGTCCTAACTAGGAAAACTAGGCCAAGTTGCGACTTAACCCTTACCGAAGATTATTTTCTTATTAATTATATTATTGAGTTTTAGGGAATCCGATTGTACCAAACTAGTCCAGATTGGGCACAAGTCAAATCCAAGCCCACGTAGGCATGTAGTGGGACCAAATACGGCCTTGTAGACATATAGTACGTCCAAAGAGGCCCATGTAGATAATTATGGGGGTGATATAATTAGTGTATTTATTTTAGTAGATAAATAAGTAATTTTAGATAAATGGGCTTTGTATATGAGATGTGGTATTGCTAGTGGGTTTCTGAACGTATGATGGCATGTCTTAGGAAATGTCTTTTGGGGTTGTGAGAATTACTAGGCGATATGTATACTGGTGAATATATAGGTACGTATATTTTTGGTGTACAAATATTAGGCATTACGTGCATATTAATATATCTTATTTATGTTAACTTCATAAATATTTCTTATATGTAATTAAAGTGTGAATATGCATATATATATAATTGGTAGCTCATTTGATAGACTCGTTTTATATTAATATAATATATGCATATTATATGATATATAGGTATTTAACATATATGTATAAATATACTTGTAAATAAAGGTAAATAGTCATATATATATATTTCATGTCTCTACACCAAAACTCTGGTGAAGGGTATATATTTATTAACAATTAGACTCTCCAGAACTGCATGCTTTTTCATGTTGATGTCACTTACAGTGCACTATAATTCTCTACTTGTACTTATCCAACTCTACCTGCATACATGTTTCACTACATGTAAATTTATAAGTACTGATATGCACCTTGTTTCAAATATTACGTAGGGAACACAACCATCTACTGAAGTACTACCTGGTACATGAGTGAACATACTTTCAAAACTTTGATCTACCTTCTAGATTGTTACTAATCTTAGTTTTAACTGGCAGGCAATGCCAACGTGTATGTATACATGTGCGAGTATTAAAAACAAAAGTAGCAGCTACTAAACCCACCCTATGCCGAGACCAGCCCGACCCATCCCAGCTGACCCCAAGTCCCCACAACATCCAGCCAGGCCGAGCTCTCAAACCGAGAGCAGTTGCAACCAGGCCCAACAGGAAGTCCCCGACCCCTGTAAACGAAACCAGACTGTTCGATATATATATATATTTGTGTATAGAATGAGTAAGGAAACGGATCGAAACCCTAAACCTAATTCGTGCAGACGCCAGGCCGACCTCCCACGGAGAGGACGCACCTCCAGCCACATCCGCGCGCCGCCCTGGGCCACCGCTGGCCGGCAGACGCACGGCCGAGCACCAGTTAAACAGGACAGCAACAGCGGTAGAGGCAGCCAGCGCGCCAACTTCGCGACGCTCCCACTTCCATCTCGTTCGACCATCTCGTTCGATCTTTCGTCGAACCAATTGTTCAGGTAGAACTAACCTAACCCCCTTCGCTTCAAATCAACTAACTCGATTTGATTTGCCCTATACGCTTCACAAATCGAACACAAAAATCGGCCAAACTCTGTTTAAAACAGAGTAAAGAACAGTCCAGAATCCTCACTTGTAAGAGAGATTGTGGACAAACCCTTAGGTGTGTTCGAAAACCAATTAAAGGCAGTTAAAGACAACCAATAGGGATTCAAACTCTTTTTCGTAGAATCGGATTTCGTCGACTATACGTCGAGAAATCGGACATTCAAAACTGATCAAAACCTGTTTTCAAAATATTAGAAATATTGAAATTTCTTCCACACGGCGTGCGTCCCGCCAAACCGGACGACGTGGTCTCAAACCGAAAGCATCGAAAGGTGCGTAACGGCTTCGTGGTCGTGTGGGCTTTGACGGAATTCAAATTGGTCGCGTGTGCGCGACGAATTTGATGCGTATCCGTCGAAATTCACCGTATCGACCTCTGTGCAAATTCTCCAATTTCTTTATGCACGTTCGTCAGATCGAGACGAAACTTGTGCCAACAGGACCGTATCATTTTTTTGGTCCTGTATGCCAAGTTTGGTCCTATTCTGAGACAGTTGGTAAAATCGCCGTTTTGCGGGCCCCACGGTCCGACTCAACGGGTGATTTTGTGCACGGCCCGCCGGAATCCAACTTTGGACATACGGTTGGGTTCGTATCGAAAATCCGAACCTGTTGACATGTAGTTTGACGACTTTAGAGACCTTTGACCCTGGCGCGCTTTTCGGTGAAAAGCGGGTCCAACGGCGGACATCATTTTTGCCCGAAATTATCGTTTTGCTCCTGTGTCCGGAATTGGACTTAAGGACAGGCAATCCTAGCTAATTTGACTATTCTGAGACTGTTGGAAATGTTTGTTTCAGCTTTCGGAGACAGTTGTGATGACTTGGACTTATGGCTCACCAGTTGACTATATTTTGTGGGACCTGCGTGCAACCTCCAGGCAAGTATACCTTGCCTTCGTCTACAGTTTTACTTACATGCATTTCCTTTCGTTTTTCAGTCATTTGATTGTTTATGGACATGTACTTTTCGTGTTATTTTCTATGGAGTTGTTTTTATTGTTTATAGCCATGTTCATGTTTGGTCTTGTGGTTCCCACTTGGTATTTTTCGTCAGTACCTTGCTTGAGTCGTGTCATAGAACGAGTACGTGTAATTGAACTGCTAAATCCTTGATATTGTTTCCTTGGCACCAGAGAGTCCACACTCGGGACGAGGGTGTTTTTCTTGATCTGTTTACATCCGTGAGTCCACACTCGGGACGAGGATGTCGATTATTTGCACCAGAAAGTCCGCACTCGGGACGAGGGTGTTGACTTGATTTGACTTGACTTGCACCAGAGAGTCCACACTCGGGACGAGGGTATTTACATCAGAGAGTCCACACTCGGGACGAGGATGTAGTATTTGTACCAGAGAGTCCACACTCGGGACGAGGGTGTCTTGCCATGAACTAACCAGAGAGTCCACACTCGGGACGAGGGTTAGTACTAACCAGAGAGTCCACACTCGGGACGAGGGTTAGTGTTTTGGTTCAAACCAGTGAGTCCACACTCAGGATGAGGGTTTGATTCTTCCATTGATCTCGTGATTATCGTTCATCCGGCAGTTCATTTACGCGTAGTTGTTCTAGTGTTCGTGTGTCCGTGTTCGTGTTCGTAGTCATTGTCTTGTCCCCGTTTTTCTTGTTTATTTTCTTGCGCATGATAAAACTGTTAGATAGGCATGTATATTATGTATCTTGCTATGTCCTCTGAGGACCTGATGATCTCCTCAGGTTTAGCGGTTGCATGGAGTTAGCTAGTAGTTCTGGGTGCCGGAGGATTTGCGATTCTTGAGGGTTTCGGATGCGATGATCTGCTTGTGGGATTCAGGTATCGCTATTGTGTTTATTATCCGCTCGTGCTTTTTATTCTTTATCATGAGATATCCTGCTTCTTGTTTCAGTTGTAGACTCTTGTTATTTTCTTTAGAGTCTTATCGGACATTTATGCTAGTGGGCTGCAGACCACGACCCATAGTGTCCATTCATGTTTTATATTCTTATTATGGATTGAGATATAGATTGTTTGCCATGATTTGGCAGTATACCATAGCCTTGACAGCGTTTACGTATTCGAGTCGGGCTGGAGTTTGTTCGATACGTAGCTGGCTGGCTCACGAGCTCGCGTCCAAAAAGCCGGTACGGGTCGTGACATGAATATACGTGAATTTGGTTTGGACGAATTGAACATGTAGCTAATTCAAGGAATAATGATCGAAATTGATCTTGAATGTCGAGGAGATTATCCAGTTCGTACGATAGCATCAGTCGCACGACTCAAAATTCGTTGCAAATGAAATCGTCAGGTTACATATATCATCGATGGTATTGAGGCATATCAAAGATCTATATGCGATAACTCGGGGGTACTCTGATTCGAGAAATGACGATCGTACAAGATGTTATTGTTCCGATGGATGCTATGTTTGGGGTTTTGGTTGAATGAATGTTGGATGGAAATGATCGTGTTTTGATGGTTACGTCGATAACCATAATGTCGACTTTCTTATCTTGCGTGAGTGCAACTCCAGCCTTGCCCATGCGTCATGTCAGATTTGGGGACGATCGTTCCGCGTGAGCGCAGACATGGTGATTCATGTCGCGGGAACGATCGAACTCGGGAAATCAAAATATGGCAATTTGGATTGCTTTGACTTGTGGTTTGAGGCGAAGGTGGATTTGAGGATTGGTCGGACTTGTGATTGATGATTGACTAAACTTGAGGATTGAGGACATCCAATCTGCGTATCGAGAATGAATTAGTCTAGACTCAAAACAAGAGTTACCCTCCGATGAGAACGATTATTCCGCGGGAGCGTTGCATGGCTATTTTATGCCGACCGTAGATAATCGGACTCGCGTGAGATTGGAGCTTGACATATTGTTAAAGTCAGACGACCTTGTGATCGATTACGTGAATTGGGATAAATGACTTAAGGAATATGAAATAAAATTTTTGGTCTAGTGACAGATCGTGTCATAGCGTGGTTGACTTGGAAGGAATGGATAGGTGGATATTTTCAAATTTGTTCGAAGAGATAGACTATGCAAGTTGCTTGTTGGATGAACGATATTGATATGTCACGAAAATGGTTGAACATGACTCAGTGTAGATGGCTTTGCTGAATGACTCGGACCCCTTGGACTAAGTGTTGCAAGTACGAATAGAAGAAATATATGTTCGATGTTTAGAAATCTGAGTGATTCGAGCTTGGGTAGAAAACACTATACGATCAACTTTGGGTTGACCCTAGGATTAGGGTTAGTGTTGGCATTATTGTTGGAGAACTATGATTCCAATCCTGACATTAACTTTAGCCTTGAGAAATGGCCTAGCGGGTTAGGCGAGACGTCCATGTTGCAATTTAGCATTGGAATGATTGATCTTGAGGAATGGTATGGATGGATAGAATGTTTCTAGAATATGAAAATACCCCTCACGAGTCTCGGCAAACATGCATGTATTTCAGGGACGCCTGAATATGTGCACGATCCGACTCGAGTGAGAATGGCGAATTCTCTATCACGAGGCTTGGCTGAAATGCATGAATTTTGGGGACGCCTGGAATATATGCACGATCTAACTAAGTGATTCGTTGAATTCAAGTGAGACTTGAGGAATAGAAAAGTATCGAGGATTTTGAAGCCATGTTTTAAAGGAAAGATTTATGGTAGTGCGATCGTTGGTTGGATTGAAGAAACGCATAGGCGAAATGTGTGTGGAAGTTATTCAATGTTGAATAAAGTGATGAGTCGATGAGTAAGTACTCAGTTAGTTTCGAGGACAAAACTTTTTCTGAGTGGTCTATGATGTAGTGCCCCGTCCTGCTCAGTTAATCAGAGGAATCGAAATGTCGATGGCGTTCGGACTTAGCCATGCAACGGCTGCTCGAAGACTCGTTCGGTCGAGGAGACCCCTCGCTCTGGTAGGTGGCTTCGGTGAACTTGCCTCAGCTTGGCCTACACTAATAAAATGAAAGTTTTTAAATGCACAAGTAGGCTTGATAATAAAAGAGATGCATCCACATAGCTAAGGAAATAATCCCAACTTGGGTCGGATTGTGTTAGAACATGGAAAAAGGTCCCACGGTCGGCTTAGAAGTATTGCTCAGCGTGCTTTCAAAACAACACTCCGTCCTTCGTCCCGTGGCTTGGGAGAAGGAAGCTGGTTTAAGTTGTCACGAAATTAAGAACTTAGCCTGAGTCATAGGCATCGCCCATATGAATGCTTGATAAAGCATGCACGGTCCCATCGTCCAGGGCTTGGCATTGCCTTGCTCGTCCCCCGGGTTAAGTTACAGTACACGTTGCAAAGCACAGCTTATGGCGTAAATCTAGGCACCCATAGAACTTGGTTGTTCAACTCGAACGCGTGCACAGCACGTTCCCTCGATGCAAGGCTTGACGCAGCCCTTGCTCGTCAAGTCGTTGCACGAACAAGTTAGACAAGAGTTTTGCTGGGCTATCGAAGTCATAGCAAGCACTGTCCCCTGTTGTCTGCGGTTGTCAAGTCACATAGTCCCACGATCTCAAGGCTCGTCATATAAAGTATGTGACTTGCACGATAGTGTCGCCTAAAGAACAAGTCAGTCTAAGGCATGAGCCACGGTTGGTTTAGAAAAAAGCATGCCACGGACAAAGGAACACGTTATGTTCAAGTTAAGATGGAAGACTACTCAGTAGTCGTTCCCTGGATTTCAAAGGATAGAAGTTCACGAGATCGATCCCGCTACTTGGGAGTCTCGATAAGGAAGTTCACGAGATTGGTCCCGCTACTTGGGAGTCTCGATAGAAAGTTGGAAAGTATGGTCATGATTAAGGAAGGACTTGGCAGATCGAGTTGAGTCTTGCATGGTTATTGGACAACTTGCGCGTAAGGGGAATTCCTCGAACGATCACTAGGGTACCGGGTTCGTGTCTGCCTAGGAGGAATTACAGATATTATACGGCCCCCATCGACGGTACGACTCGATTGAAGTGAACCGTTACAATATAGGCTGTGGGTTATTCGGTGGGAGCTCGTACCTCGCACACGAATGGTAATCGTATGCAATGATCCAGTATAGCTTGACATTGCTAGTGACCACTCATATAGATGTGTCGGCATAAGAGCGGCTGTCCGCGTGTATGCTTTTGGATTGCGTCCAGTACTATCAAGTTACGAGTTGTGTTAACAAGGTATACTTATAGCAAGCGCTAACCTTGAATCGGCACGAGTTAGGTGTGCAAGGTTGCAACACCGTTATGGAGCCTAAGATTTGGCTATAGCAAGGACACGTGCTTCGGCATGAATGTGGCATCATTATCGAGTCGTCTCGAGTTAAGTCAGGAAGGGCCGTAAGGCAAGTTTGGTTAAGTCTGGTTGATCCTTGAGAGGCACGGCCTCGATCTTAAGGCACGATCAAGTCTATTGGCACGACCAGCACGAATCGTCCCCTTGACGTAATTGGTACGAGAATGGTCTAAAGGTACATAAAAATAAGTGAAAGTCTTGGCACGACCGAGTTTGCATAAGTTTCTACTTGGCGAGGCACTGCCTCAAAAATATTGAAGCCACGAATAGAGTATAGCACAACCCTGTCGTTGCGTTGCCAAGTATAGGCCAAGGTGTCTGTGTCCTAAAATTGATCCTAAGACAAGAATAGAAAGACAATCAAAAAGGGAATTAAGCTGCACAAAGTAAATGAACGTGTCAGTTTTGTATGGGTGGGCGAGGAGCTCACTCCACTAGTACAGTTGAGTACTAATACCCACACATTTTCCATGTGTAGGTACAGGTAGAAGCTCGATGGCGCGGAGCTCGCTTGGATGCGTCGAGGCACAGAGTTCCTTGTCATTTCGAGGCGTACGGCCACATGGAGTCATAACTTATACGAGACATAATGTATGGACATCGCCATTCCGAAGAATCTGCCACTCGTCGCCTTGAAGTTTGTATTGAGAAATGAGAGAGAGCAGAGTGATATGTAATATGAGAGAAAAGTGAGCTTAAGAGACTTGTAATTTGGCCTCGTGCCCACATTGTAATCCTTGTTCAATATCAATAAAAGAGTATTTTGCATGACTTGTGTTTTGCTTTAAATTTCTACTGCTTACTATTCAATATTTCTGCTTGGGACTTCTCTGCGACGACCACCGTCGCTTAGCCTATAATCGGCCGTTATGGACCTGCCTTGCGTGAGCGCAATCTAGGCTCACGCAGCATCATGCCTTAGCGAGGACGATCGCTCCTACGGGAGCGGGACGTGACATATACAACCTTATAGTTGTACAAAATGCCTATGTATATACCATACATTTATATAACAATCAATCAGTATATATTTTCTTATATATATATATATTATATATATATATATATATATATATTAAAATATATATATTATATATATATATATTAAAATATATATATATATAAATATATATATATATATATATATATATATTAATATATATATATATAATATATATATTTTAATATATATATATATATATATATATATATATATATATATATATATATATATATAATAACAAATCCTATTAATGCATATATTTAACTTATGATAAAATTATAAATAATAGAGGAATACTTATTCATGTATGTATATACCCAAACAATTTATATTTACAAAATAGTTGGAACAAAATATATAGGATTGTAGTAGTAACTTAGGAAAAGTTTTTCCCATAAATATAAAAATTAATATCAAAAGACATTTATAATATATATAACAATCATTTGTGAAAATAAACAATAGACCATTATAAATAAACTACCATTACATATATACCATATACATCTACATGAACGTCTTTGGATGCACCATATGAATACATGGGCTTGGGTTTGGTTCGGGTCCAGTTCGGACTAAATTGGTGCAATTAGGTCATCTAAAAGTCAATAATTTTAATAATAAATAATTAAATCTTCTATAGGGGTTAAGTTGCAACTTTGATTATTTTTCCTAATTAGAACACACCTTTGGCTCAGCCTTCCCTACCATGGCTAAAATACTAGTCAAAGCACACGACTAAACTCTCCATGCCAAAATTCTTGTTAATCTTGCTCTCCAAAATTTAACCATGGCTAAGGTCAACTATTATAATAACTATTTAATTAAAAATATTCATAAATTCCATAAAATCCTTTTTAAGTCAAATAAATAATAATAATAAAATAATTCTAAAAATTCAGGGGTGTTATATTCTACCCCCATAAAAGAATTTCAACCTCGAAATTGAAATAAAGCTCACTAACGAAGAACCAAACCAGGAATAGTTCAAGGGATACGCTAGGTCGCTGCGGTGTCTCCTAATAACTCAAGAATAATCAACTCTAATCAATTTGGTTTTGGCACATCTCTATCATAAACCTATATATGGTTATCTATAGTCATTTGTTGGCGGTCTTGCAAGGATCATGTTGGAGCCTTGTCCTCATAACCATATTATTATCATAATTATATAATTCTCCTTTTTACCTGACCAAGCTAAGTGATACATACCCTTTTGTCCAATCCCAACTATACAACTGATAGGGCAATATGGGTTGGGTTAGGCTAGGTTTTGTCATGTCCCAGTCCCAAAATACACGGGACTAGGCCACATGGCAATGGACAGCTACGTATCTAAGTGGACTCCAGTCCAAAATTAAATACGCAAAGCTGTCGTAGATTTGTATAGCCACCACGGTAATATATTAATAACTCAATCCACTGGACAAGAACATAAAGAAAAGAAAATATGAGTATCAGTCTGCAGCCTAATAATCATATTTGTTCGAATAGGCTCGAAAGGAGTAATACGAGTCTATAAATACTATACTACTAAGCAGATACAAATAGCAGAAAATGAAATATAAAATCACGGAAGACTGAATACCTGAAATAAAATGGGATCTCATCAACATTCCCCTAGAAGATCTCTGTTGTCCATGCAGCTAACCTGGAAGAAAATTTGGTCCTCAGCGGGACTTAACAAGGTACATAATATACAAGCCAAATGTACGACAATAAAGGATGATATGATAAAAATAAAGTAAGACAGAAATAAAGTGGGTGAACTACCATATCCAACTAGTATGAAATACAAATTAAGAAATATCACTCGAACACGCGGGCTATCACGGTGTAATCCGGAGTTCTGATATGGAACTCCGGTAACTATGAAAATCAGCATTTCCGATAAAAAACTATGATAACTATGAAATATCCGCATCTCTGGTAATGAGGCAGCGGTAACTCTGTGGGAAAGTAGCCCAAGCGCACGGTGTATGTTTCTTTCCGCCCACGTGACTTCACAAATCGTATCTACGAGTCGCTCGGTCAGACCTCTAGCTAGGACAACGAGTCATAAATAGAATAGTAATAGTGCACGCATATCAATGTCAACGTCCTAGAATCAACTCGAATCTCCGTACATCAAGATGTAAACAAGTACGAAAATCCGTTAATAATATAGTGTCACAAGAACATGTCCTAGGGTCAGAGTGTAACCCGCAACGAATTGTCGCGGTATCACAATTGTGAATGTCTAGGTTCGATACCTGATGACGCTAACGGCCATCGGCACCCGAATGTGATTCGGACGCGAAGTACCGGACGCGGCCCTATGTGTTGCAATAATATACTCATAAATAAATATTTAAGAATTTTAAATAATGTAACTGAAGTACAAGAATGGCAAGGTACACTTGCCTGTCTCCGGCACTGAAGATGAAAAGCTGGTCCAGCCTCCAAGTTCTGAGTGTCGAAAGGACCTAGAGGTATATTTAACTAATTAGTTATCAAGTATAAATATGATCTATTCAATGCTACTATTATCCTTATATAAAAATAAGCAAACTTGGAATTAGTATTTATTTTTAAATTTGGATTAACAATCTCTAATTTATTAAACATATATAAAAAAATATAATATACTAGGTTCATAGGATTTAAACAAAGAAAAAAGGAAAACCAATACAATTAAATCCCAAGGAAGGAAAAAAAAAACCCATAACAAAAATAATAGGATTTGACCTCTAAACCTCATGTACATTAGTCTTCCCCAATAGCAGTGGGCTAATGCCCTCAATTTACTATATTTGGCTCCACGGTCATTAAATCTTGAGAAGCTCATAAAAAACACACACAAAAAAAGCTTCAATATGCTCCACACATAAAAAAAAACCTCTTATTCGCACTCCTGGATTCGAACCAAATATCTTCCATTACTAACCTTTTCTCCAAACCAGTGAGCCAATGCTCTCGTTTGTTTACACATAACTTAATGCTAGTAATAACCCCTCTTGACCTAAGCAAATCTCCTTTAAAACCAACAACATGCATAGGAGTGAATATATTGGAAATAATCAAACCCAATCTAGCATCACACAGACACCAATACTAAATGCTCATTCTCTACTCTCACACACAACAACATTTAAAAAAAGAAGAAGAGAATGCTTGCTATTTCCTTCATTTATCTAACCTTCTCATTCCGATGCTAAAGATTTCCTATTAAAAGCTATATAATAATAGCATGCTAAGTCCAAGTATCATTCCTCCTCCCTCAAGTTTTCAACAGCACCTATGTATGTAACCGAATGTTCTTCTTTCCCTGTATACATATTCTTAGCTAAAATTCACAGAGCATTCCCACAACAGTATGTAGTCCCATAGCTCCATGCTACAATGTTGCAATGTACACAGTTTTGAAAAGAAAACTTGGTTCCCACACCCTTAGATCACATAGAAAATAAAACAAAAATAATAATTCAACACACAAACTCTTTCCCAACCAACTCTAAATGTTCACCTAATAACCCATCAACAACAACGTGCACAGGGCCTTTGCCATAGTCCCAGGCACGCACCGATCACACAGACGTACACCATTTGTGAAGTAGCAAATGGTGAAGTATCATGGAAAACTCCCCCTAATTATACCGAAATAATACCATTAATATTAACAAGGATAGATGTCTACCAACATATATACTTACTCACGCTATATAAACGAAGAAAGTGATGGACCAGAGCATTCAAAAAAATTCACCAAGGTAGATCGGCTGACGGTAAGGGAAGTCGCCGAGGTCGAGGCCCGCCGTGCCGAGGAATGTTGAATGTCGGCGAAAGGAAGAAGTCGCCCTCGCTTGTGCTCCTGATCTGGTCGCATGGAGGGCTGGCGAGCTCACTACAGTGCCGGAGCGCTCTGTCGTCGGTGCCGGAGCACGCACGTGGAGGAGGAAGAAGAGAAGGGTGTGTGAGTGGATGGCGGCTAGGTTATGCTTCTAGGAGGAGAGAATGGGGAATGGAGTATAAGTAGAATAAAAGTTTAGGATTTTAGAACGATTTGCAAAGGAGAGGGGGTCGGCCTTTAGGCGTGAGCTGGTCTGGCTTGGTTTGTTCTAGTAGAGAAAAGTAACATTTTATTTGATCAAGCCCACAACCAAAACATTATTGCCATATATTATAATTATTATATATATTACAATACCAAAAATATCCTAAACCTTATAAATAATAATAATAATAAATAAAAGTATACCAATGCCTATTATAATTCTGATAGAGTCAGTGATTAAATCAACTATAACTATAAACATATCAATTGTGAATAAATTTATATAATTTAAATTAGAAAACAAAAATATTTAAAAATAATAATAGCTTGAAAATAGGGGTAGCGCTCTCGAAAGGTGTCCTCGTGCTCCCAAATGGACTCGTCCGGAGAATGATGCTTCCAAGCGACTCGGACGAGTCGAATCGTCTGCCTTTTCAAAACTTTCTCACTGCGATCGAGAATCGAGACAGGCTGCTCCACATATGACAAGCTCGGTCCAACTGTAATCTTTGAATGATCTAGCACGTGACTGGGGTCTGCCACGTATCTTCTCAACTACAAACGTGGAAAACGTCATGCACACCCTCAAGTGACGGGGGCAATGCTAGACGATAAGCCACCCCACCAACTCGCTCCAGAATATCGTTGGGCCCGATGTACCTCGGACTCAACTTGCCTCTACTGCCAAATCTGATAGTCCCCGAGTCGGTGATATCCTCAAAAACACGTGGTCGCCCTCCTTGAACTCCAAGGGTCGGCAATGTGCGTCAGCCAAGTGCTTCTATTTATCCTGTGCTGCTCTGACGTGACTCTGAATCTGCTTCACCTTTTTTACTGTCAGTGTCACCAACTCAGGACCAAGTATCTGACGCTCTCCGACGTCACTCCAATAAACTGGAGACCTGTACTTCCTGCCGTACAGTGCCTCAAAATGGTGCCATCTGTATGCTCATCTGGTAACTGTTGTTGTATGAGAACTCGACCAAATGTAGGTGATCCTCCCAAGATACTCCAAAATCTAACATGCATGCTCTCAGCATATCCTCCAGTATCTGGATCGTGTGCTCTGTCTGTCCGTCAGTTTGCGGATGATAAGATGTGCTGAATTTAAGACAAGTCCCCAAACTCTCCTGCATACTCCAAAAAAGTGAAGTGAATCTGGAATTCTTGATCCGACACAATGTTGACCGGTACTCCATGAAGACGCACTATCTACCTCATGTATAAGTCAGCCAAAATCTTTGTAGATTGCCAAACTTTGAAGGGCAAGAAATATACCGATTTGGTGAGTCGATCCACGATGACCACAATTGCGCCCTTCCTACTGGGGCTCCTCAGAAATCCAGTAACGAAGTCCACCGTGATGTGTTCCCATTTCCACTCATGAATGGGAAGTGGCTACAATATCCTGTAGACCTCTGGTGCTCGTCCTTGACCTATTGAAAGACCAAATATCTCGCTACGAATCGGTGATTTCAATCTTCATTCCATGCCACCAGTAATATTGACGCAAGTCCCTGTACATCTTTGTACCTTCGGGATGTATAGAATATATCGAGCTGTGTGTCTTTGCCATCAACTCCTAGTGTAGCTCTCCACTCGAAACGCATAGGCAATCTCCGCACCTCAACGTCCCATCCTCGTGAATCCGTAGTCCTGTTTGCTCGCCGGCCTCGGTCCTCTCCCGAAGTCTCCTGAATCTTACATCTATAGGTCGAACGGCCTTGATCCTCTCAACCAAAGAAGACTGTACCCCAAGTGCAGATAACTGTCCATCCATACTTGGCAACACAACCTTAATCCCCAACTCCTGGAGGTCCTCCAATAAATGTCGCTGAGTCGTCAAGAAGTATGTCGTGGGCTTCCTGTTCAAGGCATCCGTCACGACATTTGCCTTGTCCGGATGGTACTGTAACTCAATTTTAAAGTCTTTCATCAGCTTCAACCAACGTCTTTGCCTCAAGTTCAGCTCCTTCTGCATAAAGACGTATTTCTGGATCTTGTGATCAGTAAATATCTCTATCCGCTCGCCGTAAAGATAGTGCCTCTATAGCTTTAGTACAAATATCACAGCAGCTAGCTCCAAGTCGTGTGTTGGGTAGTTCTTCTCGTGGACCCTCAACTGTCTCGATGCATATGCCACAACCTTGCCATGTTGCAGCAATACGCCTCCTAGGCCACTCTCGGATGCATCACTGTACACTACAAAGCCTTCAGACCCCGATGGTAATGTTAAAATAGGTGCTGACGTCAGACGCTTCTTCAGCTCATCAAAAGCCGTCGGACACTCCTCTGTCCAGATGAACTCCTATTCCTTATGCGTCAAACGCGTCATTGGCTCCGTAATTCTTGAGAAGTTTTCTATGAACCTTCGTCAATATCTGACAAGTACGAGAAAACTCCTAAACTCTTTAACTGAAGTCGGTGCAGGCGAAGTCTTCACTGTTGCTGCTCCAAAGCAACGAGAGTGCCTCAGAGGCAGTCCATATTTCGACGACTGCATCACTTTGACGATAAAAAGTCGCTGTATGTTTCATCCAACATGGCTTCATGGGGTCCCCCTCACGGGAGTCCCAATCAAAGAAGGTGGACCACGAACCCAACTTTTTCTCTCAGTTCCGTGAACAAAAGAAGAAGAAGTCTGCCAACAGATAGCCAGCAAGCTGTCACATCTGAAGGAGTCTGTATGGATACTCGATCAAGGACGAGATTCCGTATAAATGACGAGGATTCACAAACTGGAGGTGATGATCCTTCAGCTGGGGATAGTATTCCCTCAGAATCTGAAGCAGATGACCTTCACAGCGGGAGAAGCCTTCCAGACGACGTTGATCTCTACAAGTCTGACGGCGACTATCTACCTCTCCTACCTGAAGACGAGGGACTTTTTAACTCAGAGACAGACAGTATCAGCACCAGTTGTATTGTTTCCTCTGTTCATCCTCGCATGTTATCTACATACATGGAGGATGGAGAGAGACCTGAAGAAGCCAGTGATCAGACCAACAAACGGCTAGTGGATCTTGAAACAGCATTTGCCAAGATCACTGATATGCTTACCAGTATCATGCCGGTCCAAGCTGCTGGGGTTGTTCCTCCATCTCAACAAAACTTCTCGACACACGTTAGTCTGACTCATAGCAACAACCCTTCTTCACCATAGAAGGAGTATTATTCCGTTGTGCTCCTCCAAATCTTGCAAATGCTGAGGGTGGTCCTTCACCAACGACGCCTGATAACCATACAACAGTCGTTTCTCAATACATGCTCAATCAACAGGATGCAATTGATTCTCTTGTTATCCGTCTAGATACCATCTCACACAAAGACGAGCTTCAAAAGATGGGGATATCTCAACCTTATCCTCATGATGGGATAATGCTACTTGCCCCCCTAACTACAAGCCACTGATACTAAATTCATTTGACGGGATGACTTTTCCTCGCAAACACATGACATACTTCAACACGCAGACTCAACACTTACCCATGGACAATCCGTTCTGGTCAAAGTTGATTATTAGCACCTCGCAGGGGGTAGCTTTTGAATGGTTCTGCAGTCTGCCTGACGGTTGTATCAATTCCTTTAAAGACTTGGAAAGGTTATTCCTCAACAGGTTTTATGAGAGTGGCATGTATGTTAGTATGTCCACCCTCATTGAGACCAAGCAAAGGAGGACTGAGTCTGTCATTGCTTTCATCGAACGCTTCAGGCGACTAGCATTGAAGATGCCCTTCGGTAAACCAGACTCAGAACTTATGGATACTTGTCGACATAACTTCCTTCCTACAGTGAAGTTCTGTCTAGATATACATAAGTATGATATATGGCCCACTTTTATTGGGGCCGCTGATGCTGCTGAAAATGACGTCCCTAATCTGGAATTACTGGGGTTGAAAACACCCAAATCTGAAGACAAAGACAAGCACCCTCAAACTATCCTTGTACGTGGGGGTATAGGGAAAGAAGTATTGAAGGTCAACACTTCCAAGGGAGCTTCCAATTCTCAGGGCGCTCCTGACAAACCTAAGGAGACTTTCTCCTTTAACGAAGACGATGTTATTACCATTTTTTACACATTGACGAAGGGTAATAAACTAACATTGCCTCCTCCATGACGTCCTACGGAGGCGAACAAACTCAACGATGCCAAGTACTGTCTTTATCATCAGTACGTACACCACTCTACCAAGGATTGCATTATCCTGAAGAAGAAGATACAACAGCTTACCGACAGCCAAGTGATCAACCTCGAAGCTGAAGACAAGGTCGTATCTTCTAACATGATCTCTCTTCAATTTGGTGACTTTCCTCCCACAGAAGTCCCAGACGGCGTAGTCCCGATCCCCAAGGCAATAATGGAAGTCGTCAACCTGCCGCCAGCTCGCAACTCAACCTTGGTGCCACTCACGACTGAACGTGGTGAGATCATGTGGGTCCATCCGGACCATGTGCAAGAAATGACGCAGGGGGTGGTATCTCCCAAAGTAAAAAGGGTCAAGAAATACAAATCATGTCATATGGTGTCTTCTCCCATCTACGAAGTCTATTTGGCGAGATGCGATCTGGGAAGGCTTACCTACGGACTTATGACCCTGCACAAGAAGAAGTATTACCTTCTCAAGCTCCTGCTCCCCCCATAAGTTCAGAAGCCGGTCCGTCTAAGCCTTCAACTACTGACAAAGTCAAGCAGAAGAAGACGCGCTTTGATAAGTCTTTGAAGGCGCCAACTCCTGAAGGCATAGATCGGCCTTACAACTTTGATGTACTGGCATACACCTGCCAGGTTGTCTCTGTTCGATCTATTGCAACTCTCGAAAGAAATATAGAAGGCCTTAAGTGAGGCATTACTACATGCCGAATCTTATCTCGCTGAAGTCAAAGCCCCCGCTGAAGACCTTGTCTCCTGTCCTCACTGCCACAGTACTATAGAAGTGGTGCCCAACATCAACTTTTCACAGGAGGACATGCTACTCAAAAATAATCGTCATGATAGACCTCTGTAATACACAGGGTATATCGGAGCGATTAAGGTGGATCGGATGCAAATCGATCCAGGCTCCTCCCTCAACATCATTCCTAGAAGCTTACTCCAAATTCTAGGAATCCCTCTGCACAAGCTATCTAAAACCAATACAACTATCATGGCTTTTAATGCTGGGAGAAGCCACTCGCTGGGCAAGATCCGTCTCAAGTGCCAGATCGGTGATCTCCGAACAGACGTTTCTTGTTATGTAATCGATGCCAATGTATCCTACAACGTCTTGTTGGGACGTCCGTGGATACACGAGAACATGATCGTTGCATCCACACTTTACCAGTGCTTCATGTACGTCAACAGCGATGGCGTCGTGAAGACGAAGTTTGCCGATGTCGATCCTTTTAAGGGAATTGAAGCCTATTATGGAGCTATGGAGATTCGGTACTTTACCAATCTCAGCCCTCCAAGGATGACGACAACGAAGCTGACGATGAAGCTGAAGTGAGTTCATCCTCCAGTGATGGTCCCCTGATTATCTGAGTTAAAGGACGTACTACTCCAAAAGTACTCTAAAGCCTCTCACAATCTGGGTTAAAAAGAAGAATACTGATAAGGTCAAACCATTGACCACCACTCTCCGTTAGACACCTCGGGTGAAACCTGCTGAAGTCCGTCCTCCCAATCCTGAAGAGTTATCCTACGTTGTGAACTTGGCCAAGTCTGTGGCTCTTGTTCAAGACATTGATCCTCTCAATGAGTATATCTATATTCATAATAATGTACCTTCAATGGATGATGTTATCCCTGAAGAAGAACTTGTGTATTTTTTAAGTAAAGGTTTATCTTTGAATTACTCTGATGTCTACCAATCTGTAAACCAGTATATAGATACGATATACGCTCTAGAGCACGGCATAGGACCACACCTTTGTATGCCGGTCACGACGCCTCACCTGTGGGAAAATTCTGGCCAGAAGATATCTACTACTTCATCGTTCCAGCTAGAAAGAAAGGTGAAGAATTAATCATTTTCGATCGAATAATTGGCGAAAGAAAGTTCGTTCTGGACTCTACTTCTCCCAATCACAACACTGAATCTTTCTTTTGACTCTGGAAAAATGCAACTTTTTTGATATAGTTGGCAGGCCAAGAATATCATCCAGAACATGGAATATGATATAAAAAGTGACCAGAGGCTGAACTACGACCGGGGATGACGGTTGCCAATATATCACTTTGCTTCTCCCGGCAAACTCGAGAACTATTATCAACAAAACGGTGTTGGTTTGGGTTATGTCACTCCTTCAACAACTCCTGAAAGATTAGCCATCGAAGCAGATCGTTGTTCTCATTCTTCTAATTCTTGCCTTTGGGATTCAGACTCCAGTATTAGAGACATGTTCAAAGCAACTTTGTCCGTCAACATGGTGTCAGTTGACCAAATTGCAGACAATATACAATCGATTGAGCTTGAACAATGGGTTCAAAAGATGGATACTAGATGGGAGTTATGTTTCAAACAACGTGAACCACCTACTGAAGACGAAGTCGTCCAAGTCAATTTAGGAGATGAATCATCTCTTCAACCAATCTTCATCAACAAAAGTCTATCGGGCGAAGAACGACAATCTCTTATACAGCTTATAAGAGAATACATTGACGTCTTTGCATGGCGCTATGAAGACATGCCAGGCTTGGACCATAAAGTCGTTATGCGCCGCCTAAATATTTCGTCTAAAGCTAAGACAGTGAAGCAGCAGCAACGACGATTCCGATCAGATATCACGGAGGCCATCGAGAATGAAGTCAAGAAGCTTATTGCAAGTGGATTTATTCAAGAAGAACAACACCCTGACTGGGTCGCTAACATTGTTCCAGTCATGAAAAAGAATGGAAAAGTTCGAGTCTGTATCGATTATCGTGATTTGAACTCTGTATGCCCGAAAGATGAGTTCCCTCTATCGATCACCGACGTAATGATCGACAATACTTGCGGCTTCGAGCGGATGTCCTTCATGGATAGGTTATCAGGCTACAACCAGATCAAGATGTTCCCCGACGATGAGAGGCATACATCTTTTCGAACACCGTTGGGGGCATACTGTTATACGGTAATGCCCTTCGGATTGAAAAATGTAGGGGCGACGTACCAACGAGATATGAACACAATTTTTTGTGATCATTTTCGTAAAACTGTAGAATGCTACGTAAACGATATCGCAGTTAAAAGTCGTCTCAAGGGCAACCACCTCCAAGACTTGAGAACGGTGTTCGAACTAATGCGTGCACACCAACTCAAGATGAATCCAACCAAGTTTTTCTGGGAGTCTCCAACGACAAGTTCCTTGGTTTCGCCATCACTTCAAAAGGTATACATCTTGACCCAAAGAAAGTGAAAGCTATCCTCGATATACATCCCCAAGAAATCTCAAAGAGCTACGCGGACTTCAAAGAAGGCTAGCCTACATCAGACGATTCATTTTGAACCTTTCTGGAAGGTGTCAACCGTTTACTCAGCTCATGAAGAAAGGCGTATCTTTCGTCTGGACTGAACAATATCAATACACATTTGACAACATCAAGAAGTATCTCACAAGCCCCCCAGTATTGATGGCTCCAATAATGGGGAAGCCCTTCTTACTATATGTTCGTGCTATGGACCATTTCCATGGTGCCCTATTAGCTCAGAAGAATGAAGGCGACCATGAACAGGCAATCTACTACCTCAGCCACACGATGGTGGGTGCCGAGCACAGATACACACCTGTAGAAAATGAATGTCTTGCATTGGTATTTGCTATCCAGAAGACATGCTACTATGTGTCTGGGCAGACTATCCACATCATATCTAAAGTCAATCCTCTCAGAATACTCATGACTAAACCGGGTTCTCTTAATTCCCGTTTAGCTACATGGGCAATGCTGTTGACTCTATATGATATGTTGTTCGTCCCTCAGAAGGAAGTAAAAGGCCAAGCGTTAGCTGATTTCCTAGCAGCTCATCCGGTGCCAGAATCTTCCAAACTCTACGACGAAAATCCCCATTAGACGAATGTTCTTTGACGGTGCATCAAGAACAGGACCTAAAGGAATTATCGTGGCCGGAGTAGGCATCGTGCTTGTGTCACCCGACCATCTGGTTATACAACGTGCATATTCTTTCATGGAACCCTGCACCAACAACGTGGCCGAATATAATGCCCTATTGATCAACCTGTAACTGGCAAAACAGCTGGGAGTTGACTATCTAGAAGCTTATGGCGATTCTAAGCTAGTAGTTAGTCAGGTCCGAGGGGATTATGAAGTTCGTCACGAATATCTCATCCCATATCACAAACTGACAATCGAATTGGCGTCTACTTTCACTGGATTCTTCATCGAGCACGTGTCTCGACTACGGAATATAGAAGCAGATGCGTTAGCCGGTCTTGCTGCTTCCTTGACCGTCCCTACCAATACTCAGTAGTCGATCACAGTATCTGGTCGAGAACTATTCTGTGTGAAAGATGCCTTGCATATTCATCATAGTTACACAACGAAAACAAACGTCGACATTAAAGACTGGAGATTTCCTTTCATAGACTATGCTATCTATGGAATTCTCCCTGAGGACCCAAAGGAAGCAGTATCTATCCAAAGGCGATCCCTCAGATTTTACTATGATACAGGTACCAAAATTTTGTACCGACGCTCTTACGACGGGCTACTGCTACGATGTTTATCAGACACAGAAGCCAAACATGCACTCCGTGAGGCTCACGACGGAGTTTGTGGTACATATCAATCAGGCCCTAAATTACAAGATTGCCTCAGACGAATGGGTTAGCCCATGATGATAGCAGATCCTGTTGAATATGTAAAAAAGTGTAGGGCTTGTCAGTTCTACGCCGACTTCATTCATCAACCTTCGGAGTTTCTACACCCGACGGCAGCATCTTGGCCTTTTGAGGCCTGGGGTATGGACGTCATAGGACCAATCAGCCCGCCATCTTCCATAGGACATCGGTTCATCCTAGTTATAACCGATTACTTTTCCAAATGGGCGGAAGCTATACCGCTCACCGAAGTGAAGACGTTGAACGTGATCAGTTTCATCAAACATCGTGTTATCTATCGCTTCGGCCTACCTCGCAGGATCATCCACGATAATGGTCCACAATTCATGAGCCATGAATTCTATCGGTTCTACGATAAGAATCGAATCCATAATGTAGCCTCTATTGCCTACAATCCAGCGGCTAATGGATTAGCAGAAGCCTTCAATAAAACCATCATTAAACTTTTCAAGAAGTTCGTGTCTTCAAACAAGCACGATTGGAATAAGAAGCTCGGCGGATGTCTCTGGACCTATCGTACAATGGTCCGGACTCCAATAGGCAGTATGCCATTCTCTCTGGTTTATGGAAGCGAAGCAGTTCTTCCCATAGAAATCCAGATTCCCTTTCTTCGAGTAGCCTTAGCCAGTGAGTTGACTACCGAATAAAGTTATCGTTTACGACTACAGGAACTCGAAGCGCTAAACGAAAAATGCTTATTAGCTCAGCAGCGTATTGAGCTATACTAAGTACGCCTTTTCAGAGCCTTCAATAAAAAGGTGAAGGAAAGAATCTTTCGAGTTTGTGATCTAGTCTTAGCAATGAGAAGATCAATGGTCATGACGCACAAGACAAAAAGAAAATTCTAGCCTAAATGGGAAGGTCCTTTCGTTATAGAATCAGTGTATTCTAACGGTGCGTATCGACTAACCAAGCCTGATGGTGACTTGCTCATGATGCCTATAAACAGAAAGTTCCTGAAGAAATATTATGTATAACTTTTTGTAAACAGTGTTTATATATTTTCAGTCTTGTAAATATACAGTACAATGTTTATATGATTCGAAAAATCATCTAACTATTATTAGTATTTCAAGAGTCTTGAATAAGCCATGGATAATAGGTCCTCTAAAAAGATTCCCCAGTGGAATCATTTCCGTTTTTGACTCTGCCAAAACTCGGTTTGACGAAAACAAGTCACGTTCCTATTACCTCTGAATTATTTTCCGATAATTATTTCCCCAGTGGGATGAATAAGAAACGTTTTGCCACGTCCATATAACTTCTGAGCAAAACATTCATCAAGGATAATCATGTCCATATTACCTCTGAGTTAACCACTCCTACCTAATATTATATATCCTTCCACGTCCATATTACCTTTGGTCAGATGTAGAACATCCTCTGCTATTACGTCCATATTACCTCTATTAGCAGCTTCTTTCAACTTATTATCTATATTCAAGAACACTGAATATAAAACGGATAATAAGTCCACATCAAATTCTCTAGCAGAATACCCACCAGAAATATCCTTACTACGTCCATATTACCTCTAGTTCTGATATTTCACAAACTTCATTTATGAATTTTGAAAGCCAAAAGATTCTTTATTAAAACGTTTATTAGAAGATAGAAAAAAAGATACAAGAGTCTTGACGGCTAAAAAAAGAAACAGTTACAAACAAAAATCTAAGGGATAGACAATTGATTGATATTATCCCTTAGAGCCGCAATTTCGACTTTGGACTTCGCGGTAGCACGGGGGGGCGCCTTTTCTTGACGAACAGCTTCATCCTGGAAGGGGATTAAATTCATGTGCTCTCCCTCTAACTTCACCAGCTATTCTTTCAAGTGGTCAGAAGTTGTGTCAATCATGGCAGCCTGAGCCAAATAGTCCTCCTGTTCAGACGTCGCTGGCCTCAAGCTGGCCTCCAGTTGAGCAATCTTGCTTTGGATCTGCGCAATGTGATTATATTTCTCAGTAATCTGTGCAGCCAGCTTATTCTTCCAAGCAGCACGTGCCTCATTCGCAGCGTTGAACTGCCCATACTGATCAGCCAATTCACCGATCTCTTGAACGAGGGCATTATTCTTTGCATGGAAAGTAGCCTCCTTCTCCGCGAGAGCCACGATCAAAGCCTCGTCTTCTGCAAGGAACAGCGACGTCGGGCTCCATTGTTTGGTATCCCGAAATTTGGCCACCTAACCCTCCAGATCATTCAAAACCTTCCTTATAGCATTAGCCTGCTCTTCATAACCGACGATGCTCTCAAGGGCCGCTACTTGGCATTCAGCAACAGCCTTCACGGGGCCAAAGGCGGCATTCCGATTCAGAACTCCAGGAAGCTTTACTCTCAGGACAGAATAGAAAGCTTTGACGACTTCCCGGGCCATCTTGTCGTCTTCAGTGGAGGTCGTCGGAGAGGAAGCTTGATGAGGTTCTTCCGCTCCAGGAAGAGATGCCTGACAAGAAGCCGAACCTGACAAGAAAACAATATATGCATCAGTAACCAAAAAAAAGGGGAATACAAAAGAGTTGTAATTTCGTACCTTCGGCATGCTCTGCGCCAATTTGGGCTAAGTCATCAGTCTTGGCTTCAGAAAAACCGAAAACAGGCCCAGGCTGTTCAAAAAGAACAATATCAAGGCCTCGAGAAGCATCAGGCCGGGTATCTTCCATGATCCCAGCTGGATCGGGACCAGATTCAGCAACATCACCCTCAGTAGGCCGTTCAACCTCTTCTTCTGCAGTCGATACCGGCTCACTAACAGCTTCCTCTATACCAGCAAATTCGGAGGAGCCGAGGACAACCTCTGTTTCTCCTCCAATGCCTTGGGCTATCTTTACGTGTGGTTCCTTCTTCTTGTCTACAAGGGAATAGACAATCATGGTCAGCCTCATGAGGAGCACACAAAATCGAAGTTGAAAAATCTCGTCCGAAGAGAGGCACAAAGATAAAGTACCTGTGGGAGGATGAGCCGATTGGACTTGATTCTCGTCCAAATCTTTTATTATGGCTCCGATTTTAGACATCGCCTCCAAGGAGATATCGAAAGAAGGACTAGCATTCTGGTTGCCACCATAATCCGGGCATTCGCCCTGAGCATCCTTTAATTCAGCCTCCTTGACTGGGGAAGGCTGAACGTCATCTACCGGTCGAGGACAAGGAGGGGACACTGTTGTCACGTCCACTTCCTCAGACGAGGAGGCACCTGCCTCAGCTGCAACATCAGGGTCCTGTGCAAAGGACAAATGTAAGGGTGAGAAAACTTCTAATGGCTTGACCAAAACGGCTACGGAGTCTAGGAAGGGATCTACCTCCCGAATGGTAACGGCCCGCGATGCCGTTACACTTCTTCTAGTTTGTCGGGAAGACCTTCTCAAGGGAGGTGAGCCAGCACCCACTTCCTTGGCTATTCTTAGGGCAACAGTCTTCTTCTTCCTCTTAAAAGTTGGCTCCAGGGCCAATTCAGTTGAAGCTTTTCTCTTTCGAGGAGGATTGGGAAGAGCAGAACCATCTTTCATGTCCTCCTTTGGAGGCACTGTCAGCTACCTAAGGATAGCTCCCGGCCGTGGTACTGTGGCTGGCTTCACGGCTGGAGCAGCGCTCTCTTTCTTATGGGCCTTCGGCGCCTTTTGAGCACGTGTCGCAGAAAAGGGGCCAAACCGAGTCTCCAATATCAAGCTCTGTTCACGATCATACCGGGCATAAAAAGTATTAATCTGAACATAAAACTTGGTAGCAGCATAGCACAGGTGGGTCTCAGGCTTATCCGAGGGCAAAGTGAAGATTGCCCCCGTGCATCCGACATTATAATATATCCAAGCACGCGCCCCGTCAATTAAGCTGCCTTTTGACTCCAAATACTGGCTAGCATTTTCCAAAAGGAGCTGGCTATAGCCAAACTGCCGCACGAAATGACTCGGCAGATATGGCTCCAGATAGGCATGGTTCCTATTTCTGAGCAACAGATGCGATGGTCTAATAGATTTAAGCCAGTGAAATGCCCCAGCAGTCAAACTAGTGGCATGAACTCCCTCATCCACTAAGATATCTCATGCATTACCGCTGTCGAACAGAGGGGATACCCTAAAAAACTCGTAGTTATGCAAGAAGCTTAAAGCCTTTCTGTAAGTGGGTACACCAGTGACAGCCCAATCCGCGTCACGGAATCTACGAAGAAAGGTGTCTTTCGCCAAAGAGTCCACCGCATGGCCAGCATTCATCAGGGTAGGACAATGCAGTAACAGCCACCCCATCAAGAAATGATACGGAAGTTCGGTCTGGGCGAAGTTGGCTCTGCCATCAAGAGTTACCGCATTTCTAACAAAGTCCCGTAGACCCCGTCCAATGGCACAGACCATCGCGGGAAGCAAGGCAAGATGATATCCGAATGCCAGCTTCACAGCCAAAAGTATTATGCTCCGGCTCATTCTCTCAATAGTCCCTGAACCCTAAGGGACTATGCAGTCACGAAGTTAGATCATCAAGAAAGCTGGCAGCAAACTTTTCTCCGACAACGGATATTCAGCTTGACGAAAGTAGTGGCCGATCGGGGACTTCCCATCAGGATCATTACTGTCCTCAGTATCCGCCGTATCATAATCTGCCATCCGGACTTCTATCTCCGACTTGGTCATAGGTTTTAAAATCAAAAAGGAGGCCGGATCCTCTCCTTCTCCTTGAACGAAGACGTAGCCCGTCCAAGCTCTTGTGTGGGGATTGGCCCCTCGGTCTTTCCTTTTTTGTTGATCCTATGACAGATGAGGAGGTGACAGAATAACTTTGTGTATACATCCATAATCTCGGAGTTCTCATTCTCCAGGTCTCGAAGCTCCTCATCACAAGGCACGTACTCTTCATAGGGCTCCATGCCCCAAGGAAGCTTCGACACTTCATGTATCTCGTGGAGAGCCAATCCCATTTACCCCCCGGAGTAAAGAAAATACAAGTGTGAAGGTTATATAACTCCGCAAAAGAGATAAACATTGGCCAGTTGACCCCTACGCCATATTGGGTAGCCCTAATAGCATAAAAAAGGCCAGCAGTCTTCAGGGTGGCTTCATACCTGGAAAGCACCGAACCAGTGAGGTTGCTCCAGAATGAAGCTGGATACCTCCAGCCTTCCATCCGCATCTTCCCTACGGGATACGACATGTCCCCCGACATCATCAGATTGAAAAGCGTGTCGGCAGCATAAGGGTGGAGATCAGTCGGGATGTCATTCATTACGGCACCAGGTTGCAGCCCCCTCGTAGAGTAAGATGTAGAGCCCCAGACACACTTAAAAGTGTCCTTCTTTCGATCTCCCGAGTCGAACTATATTCTTCCGAAGACGACCCCGGGGAGCTCAAGAGTTAGCTCCCACTTCATCTGTCGCTACGCGGCTAAGTAAACGCAGAAAAAGGATACTGACGCTCCATCGATGGTAGCCATATTCTCTGATTGTTCAGCCTGACCATCAGTGGGTTTCTCAAGCGTATCGCCTCGCCATCTTCGAACCCCGTACTGTTGCCGAACAGGAAGTACGGCTTCTTGAAATGACGCATCCCTCCGAGCAAGAACTTTTCATCGTTAATCATCTGCTTCAAGAAGGTCTTATCCTGTTCAAGTATGGCGAGCGTCCGTTCCGTAGGCTTGTTATGACTGATCTTGGCCTGAACCTTGTTGACCATGTTGGTTATGAGACTTGTGCCGAGGACTTGGCAAGCAAAGCCGAAAGGGATTCCACCAAGTTCTGGGACAAACATGTTAACTACAAAAACAGAAGAGAAAGTTAGACTTAGAATCTGCAGAAAAAAAACTAAGTGCTGGAGAAGTCCTATGTGCCCAAAGGGCTATGCGCCCAAAGGGTTATTCGCGTAAAGGGTTATGTGCCCAAAACAGCATGTTGGCGCATAACATGCAGCAGCCTGTGGATGCATAACATGCAGCAGCATGTGGGCATATAACATGTAGCAACATGTGGGCGTATAACACACCACAGTGTGGACGCATGATTCTGTGGGCGCATATGAATGCTCACTGAAACATGTTGCCTTGGGCACATGCGCCCAGGTAGAGGAAAAGTCTGAGAGTCGCAAATTAACGCTCAAGACTTTGTTTTGAGGCGTAGCCTCACCCAGGATCGGGTCTTGGACTGACGAGGACGCTATCACAGAAGGAGAGCCACTCGATGCAGCCCCTTTGCCCTTTGTAGATCTTTTGGCGGCCTTGGAAGACATGGTTCGTACAGAGAAGAGATGAAAAGTCTTTTAAAAGTTTTAGAAAAGAGAATAATGAATTTTCTCTCTCTTTAAAAGCCTATTTATAGGCATGGGCAAAACATTATGCGTCCACTACTCCTATGCGCCCACTGCATACTATGCGCCCACGACGACTTATGTGCTCACATGAAGACCCAGTTTCTTGCATATTATGCGACTGCCACTTGTTGACATGGACAATGCATGAAGGGTGGACCTCTTCAAATTCTACCCCGATGAATCTATTAGTTCAGATTTTCGAGGAAAGATCTCAACAGCCATTTTTATGACAGTCTGGCCAAACTCTATGTGCCCAAAAGGAGAGCTATGCTATGCGTCCACTGCTTTACGAGAATGTTGGCCCATTGGTCATGGTCAAATCTTATTTTAATAATTGATTAAACTTTGTCTCGATATACGAAACAACTCAGATGTTTACTCAAGACATTTTGGACACTGATCAAGATTAGATATCTACTAAGTTCAAGATCGAAACTATGATTGCCACTCGAGACTGTATTTCTTTATGTAATGTACTTTTTACATTTATTGAGTCTAAGAATACATTGTACACCGAGTCGTACTGGCAAAGAGGCTACCCAAAATCATTTTCAAAATTGACCTATGTTTTGAAAAACATCTCTTATTTACAAAACCTTCTGAAGGATTTCAAAAACCCCAAAAAATATTTTTCTTAAAATAAACCTGAGCAACCCTGACAGAACTCGGCCAGAGTTCAGCCAAGGTGAACTTTATATGAACGTTGGTTTTTGAACTTGGTCTCCTTTCAGTTGCGGTTTGTTACACAAATTTTGTCCGAATTTTGCCCGAATTCTGCCAGAGTTCTGTCTTTAGAAAAACTATAAATAGAGAGGAATTCTGATCATTTCAAATCACTCATTCACTTTCATCTCTTCTCTTCTAAAGCTTACGTTTCTTCCAAAGAATTTTCTAAAAGCTTTCATTTTCAAATCCCAAGCCAGTTACAATTCTCTAGTCAATTTGCTGGTACGGTGCGGTCTAGAAGATTTTAGAGAAATTGTAATCAGAGGCTTAATTGAAGAAAGACTCTTCAAAACTGAAGTTGGTTGAGTTCTTCGTATCAAAGCTCGTATCTGTAGAAGTTGCAAGGACATTGTATGAAAACTTGCAAGATTTTCCAATAGTGGATTCAACTGGAAGCTAGAGTTCTTCCGACTGGACTAGTCCTCATAAGAGGGAAACCAGTATAAATCTCTGTGTTTGCGTTTGCCTTATGATCTCTTATCTTTACAGTTATTACTTTATGATTATTATTATTTCTGTGATCTAACTGCTAACAAGTTTTTAATTAGCAATATTGCGCTGCCTACTCTATTCACCCCCCTCTAGAGTATTTTGCTTTACGACTTCGTTCCTACAATTAGTATCAGAGCGGATTATACAGGTAAAGTAAGGTAAACTGCAGTTATTTTTAATTGTTATATAGATCACAGCATTACACATGGCAACTGTGAAATTCATAAGTGAAGGCCAAGCCACAAACAGACCTCCACTGTTTGACGGCACAAACTACACTTATTGGAAAACACGGATGAGTTTCTTCTTAAAATCTCTTAATTTTGACTTATGGTCTATAGTTATTGATGGCTACAAAAAGCCTCCTCGTATTACTGTTGAGGGAGTTTTAGTTGAAAACCCCATGATAAATATACTGAGGATGAAAAGAAAAAGGCCAATCTTGACGCACATGCTATTAACGCTTTATTTTGTGCTTTTGACAGAACTGAATTTAATAGGTTGTCAACTTACACAACATCAAATGATGTGTGAAAACTTCTCGAAGTAACCCACGAAGGAACAACACAAGTCAAGGAGTCAAAGATCAGCAGACTTACTCAAGAGTATGAGGTTTTCAAGATGAAGCCAAATGAATCTGTCACTTAGATGTTTACGAGATTCCTGGATATTGTAAATCCTTTGTCTTCATTAGGCAATGAATACAGTAACCATGAGAAGATTCGCAAACTTCTACGAGCTCTCATAAAGAACTGGATTACAAAGGCTACAACAATCATTGAAGGAAACGTCCTCTCAACAATGTCTCTAGAAACACTCATGGGTAAGCTACTCACTCACGAGTTGGAACTTCAAGACTTTGAAGATGCTACACCAAAGGAGAAGACAGAGAAGTCGATCCCTTTCAAGGCTCAACATAGAAGAATCGTTGTAGATGACTCTGACGACAGCGACTCTGACTCTGAAGATCAAGCTCTTCTGGTAAGAAAATTCAAGAAGTTTACGAGATTCGATAGAAGAACAAAAGACAGCAACAACAACAACAACAACAACGAGGAAGATCCTATTTGCTACGGATGTAAGAAGAAAGGACATATGAAGAAAGATTGTCCAACAGCATCATCATCAACAAAAAAAGCAGCAAATATGACAAAGGCTACCTGAAGAGATCTACTTCAAGGAAGTACGCCAATACAAGCATATGGCATGAGAGCAAAGCCAGCGATTCAGTAGACGAACAATCGGATGACGCTACAAATGTATGCTTGATGGCTTGCGATCAGGTAATCACTAATCCTCTGTTTGATCCTTATGATGATTTCATATTTGAGCAATTAGGAGAGGCTTTCAGTGACCTATTAAATGACTACAAGAAACTGCGTAGTAAATATGAAACCTCTAAGAAGGTACTCAAAGAGTACAAAGGTGAGATAAGAAGACTTACTGACCAACTAGCTGATGTTAGAAATAATGATACTTCTATTAAGTCTGGTGAGCTTTCTTATATTAAGCTGTTGTTACACGAGACTACCAAGTTATCCGAAGAAAAAGACCAAACTATCATCCAGCTAAAGGAAGACCTATCTAAGGAGATAAAGAATATCCAGTGTGCACAAGTCAGAATGGAAACACTTACATCTGACTATACTAGATTATATGACACCTCCAAAAATTTGAAAATTAGTTTAGGAAAATAGCCTGAAGTTGCTGCTTTCTATTCTAACACGTATCAATTACCGAATCATCGGAACACACCCAAACCAAACACTGTCAGACCAAACCATACCAAACCTATGCCCAAGAAGACTAATAGGCATGCATTTTTCTATACTAGAAAACCAAAACCTACCAATCATACACCCCACACAACTTTCAACACTAAACATGCAAAATGTCATTATTGTGGCCTTATTGGTCATATATCCTCTGCATGTAGAATCAGAAAGTTAGTAGATCTAAATTTTTATGCATGGATACCAAAGAATAACATGTCAGGACCCTATAAGAAATGGGTACCATCTGCAAACTATTTTGTAGGTAGAACGCCCTTCATATGCTAGAAGCAAATGGATCCTCGACAGCGGTTGCTCAAGACACATGATCGGTGATGCATCATTATTCGCAACACTGTCAAAGAAGAATAAAGAAGGATACGTCTCCTTCGATAATAATTTAAGAGGGTACATAATCGGTATCGGTGATATTGGTAAGGCTCCCTATCCTGTGATTAAAGATGTCCATCTAGTTACCGAGTTAAAACATAATCTGCTCAGCATAAGCCATTTAGATGATCACGGTTATGGCATTAACTTCGTCAAAGACAAATGTACTATAGTTGATAGCTCAACTGGTAGTACTATCTTTAAAGGTATCAGGAAAGACAACATATATGTTTTCTATCTGTTAGAAGATGCTAACAAAGCAGGTAGATGCTTCATGGCCAAGAGCATTGAGAGTCAACTATGGCATATGAGACTCGGTTATACAAATATGGACACAATTTCAAAACTATCCACAAAGAAGTTGGTACGCGGCTTACCGGACATATCTTTCAAGAAGGATACGGTATGTAGCGAATATGAAAAGAACAAATCTACCCGATCTGTCTTTAAATCCAGGAACGCTGTAAGTACCACTAGACCTCTACAATTGTTGTATATGGACTTATTTGGACCCAGTAGAATTGCTAGTCTAGGTGGTAAGTTATATACATTTGTCATTTTAGAGGATTTCTCTAGATACACATGGGTATATTTTCTTGTACGCAAGAACGATGCTTTGTCAGAATTCATCACCTTTTGCAAGAAAGTACATAATAAAAAAGGTTTCATGATTACTCGCATTCGTAGTGATTATGGCGGCAAATTTGAGAATGCAGAGTTTAAGCAATTATGTGACACACACGGTTATTTATATGAGTTTTCCTGTCCTAGGAATCCACAACAAAATAGAGTTGTGGAACGTAAGAACAGGACTCTATCTGAAATGGCTAGAGTAATGTTGAACCAGTTTAGTCTACCTAGATACTTTTGGGCTGAAGCTGTCAATACAGCGTGCAATATTCTCAATAGGGTTCTAATTCGAACTATATCGAAGAAGACTCCTGATGAGTTATGGTTTGATAGAACACCCACTATTTCTTATTTCAAGATATTTGGTTGTAAATGTTTATTCTTAATACTAAAGACAACCTGAGTAAATTTGATGAAAAGGCCGATGAAGGTATCTTTTTAGGTTATGCGGCAAAGAGCAAAGGGTACAGAGTCTTCAATAAGAGAACCATGATCATCGAAGAATCAATTAATGTCAAGTTTGATGAACTAAATCAACATTTAGATGATGACGATAATGAAGACGTGAGTACACCAAGTACAGCTACTGCAAAACCTTCACAAAAAGATGCAGAACCTTCACACCAAGCACCAGCTGAGTCTTCAAGCAAAGAAGCCGGAACCAACAATCCTGAGGATATGCCAAAAGAGATGAGATTCTTGGCAGATCATCCAAAGGACTTGGTAATTGGTAAGATTGCCAAGGGTGTAAGTACGCATTCCTCTAATAAAGATATAGCTTCTTATGTTACTTTTCTTTCACAAGTTGAACCCAAAAACATTGTAGAAGCATGTAGTGATAATTTTTGGTTAGATGCTATGCAAGAGGAATTAAACCAATTTGAATGGAATCAAGTTTGGGAACTTGTTCCCAAGCCCATTGATCATCCGGTCATTAGCACCCGTTGGGTATTCCGAAATAAACTGAATGATAATGGTTTAGTGACTCGTAATAAGGCTCGACTCGTAGCTCAAGGATACAATCAAGAAGAAGGTATCGACTACGATGAGACTTATGCCCCAGTTGTGAGATTAGAATCGATTCGCATGTTATGTACATTTGCATGTTTTTATAATTTCAAGTTATTTTAAATGGATGTTAAAAGCGCATTTTTGAATAGTTTTATAAAAGAAGAAGTTTATGTAGCTCAACCTCCAGGTTTTACTGATTTCAAAAATCCTGATTATATTTTCAAGTTGAAGAAAGCCTTATACGGTTTGAAACAAGCCCCTCGTGCTTGGTACGATCGTCTAAGCTCTTTTGTACTTGACAACAGTTTTTCAAAGGAAAATGTTGACACTACACTGTTTATAAAATCTTTAAAAAACAATCTTCTGTTTATTCAAATCTTTGTAGATGATATTATTTTTTGATCCACTGATGAATCTCTTTGTCAAGAATTTTCAAAGTGTATGAAGAATGAGTTTGAGATGAGCTTGATGGGAGAGATGAAATTCTTTCTCGAACTGCAAATCAAACAAACCAATAATAGGACGTTCATAAATCAAGCAAAGTACACAAAATATCTATTAAAGAAGTTCGACCTGGAAGCAGTCAAACCACTTAGCACTCCAATGGCGACTTCAACCAAGCTTGATATTGATGAACAAGGCAAACCCGTCGATATATGTAAGTATCGAGGTATGATCGGTAGCTTACTGCACTTACTGCTAGTCGACCAGCCATTATGTTTAGTGTTTGCTTGTGTGCACGTTTTTAAGCCAATACTAAGGAATCACATCTTTGCGCAGTTAAGCGTATCTTCCGATACCTTAAAGGCACTTCTTCTGTCGGCTTATGGTATCCTAAAATCATGTCATTTGACCTAACCGGTTATTCTGATGCTGATTTTGTCGGATACAAAGTAGATAAAAAAAGTACCAGCGGTACATGTCATTTCCTAGGAAAAGCCCTAGTCTCTTGGTTTAGCAAAAAGCAAAATTCTGTCGCATTATCAACAACTGAGGCTGAGTATATCGTCGTAGGATGTTGTTGTGCACAAATTTTATAGATGAAGCAAACTTTAGAAGACTTTGGATTGTATTACACACACATATACCCATTTTCTGTGATAACACTAGTTCTATTAATTTGACTAAGAATCTAGTATGTCACTCTCGTACTAAGTATATCGAGATTCAACATCATTTTCTTAGAGATCATCAATAAAATGGAGATAAAGACCTTGTATACATAGACACACAGAATCAATTGGCTGACATATTCACAAAACCTTTAGCGGAAGATCGTTTCAATTATTTACGTCGAAAATTAGGAATTTTAGATGTCAATAATATTAATTAATTTTGTTTTATTAATTAATTTATTCAATACTCAATAACTGTTTTCGAGACAAGCCTACAAAAAGTCTGTATGTCACCACGACTACGGTCGAAGCGAAGCGGTACTTAATTGTTCCCTGGTGAACTCCCGTTAGTTGGGACAATACTCCTACAGCTAATCTGAAATAGATGCTGAGTAAAGAAAATTAATTTATAAAATAATATTAATTATATTATTTGAAGTTTAAAATTACTAAACTTTGAATTAAATATTTGAAATGAGTTGATGAAAAGGATATGGCCCACACATTTTTTTTAAAAACCCAGGAGAACCCTAGGCGAATTCGGCCCGAGTTCGGTCCGAATTCGGCCAGAGTTCTGTTGGTGCTGTACGTTTTTAAGTTAGAACTCGAGGCCTTCTCCTATTCATCTCTTCCAAACTAATTCATCACAGCAGCAGTAGCAGCCGAAGAACCCCTAAACCCTAGCTATTCTCCATTCCCTTTCTTCCAATCACGTGAAGATTTCCATCCAAAATTTAGATTCGTACAGAGAATCGCATCCTCTACAACATACTTGATTCTCAGAAGGTATAACTCCTTCTCTCCTCCACTTTCAAATTTTAGGGTTTCTTAGTTTTAAGAAAGAATGCCTAAGGGATTCAATCCTTTCAAGAGGAAGAAGACCAATGTCAGTGAAGAGGCATCATCTTCTGATCCGAACACGGATTCCCTCTTTTCCCTGGTCCAATCGGGTGGCGGCGTATCGGATGAGTTTTACTTCAAAACTCATGACTAAGCATTGCTTTGGTATGACGACTTTGCTATGCGTACTATATGGACCGGCGCTCCGATTAAATGGACTGTATTTTTAGATCACCATCCTTTCTTTCAGGCATTAGGGTTACACTATCTCGCTATCCTACAATTCCCTATAGCTATTAATGCCCTTAGACTATTCAATTGTAACTTCGTGTTAGACACTTTTACCGCAAGAACTCGTGTTGGCGGGATCGATATCGAGTTCGATGATGTGTTTCTAGCAGAAATCCTTGGTATTCTAAACGAAGCTGCCCCGCTCGATGACATCACCGACTTTGATTTTCCTGAGGGCACGACTCTTATTAGTTTCAAGAATGAGCTTTGTGCGCCCGCACGTGCTCGTCCTGGAAAGTTCAAGGCCAATAACTTGAACTTGTTTAACTACGAGTTACATCGCATCATCTATTCCACTATTCTTTCAAAATCTACTTCAAAAGATGATGTTACTGCACTAAAACTTTCTGCCCTCTATCACATTCTTAAGGGGATTCCTTTTTTGCCCCTAAGACTATCATCCAGATGATGGGTAGATGTCGCGGAAGAGAATGCAACCTCTCTTATGCGATGCTTATCCCGCGCATCTTTTAATGTTTTGACATAGACTTATCCACTTGTGCTCTGCCCCTGAGCCCAAGTTTCTCAAGCTTTCTCGTCGTAGCATTGCCACTGCTCCTCCACCTCCTGGACCTGCTCCTACTGCACCTGTTCCCCCTCAGACTTATCATATGACTTTTGAGGGCATTCATCAGCACCTCTCGGATCTGCTGACTTTCTTTGTTGACACTTCCAGGGAACATGAGTTTTATGACGTGACTCGGTTCCAGGCTATTGCCAACTCATTTGCCGATCTCAGATTTGCTCTGACGGGTCATTCCGCTAGCTCTCTTCCTAGAGACCCTTCTGTATCTGGTTACCCATTGATGATGAGGCAGTCCATCTCTGTTCCAGCTAGGGAACGCTTATGATTGGTATCATACTTATGGTGCTACTCCATACACCTCTGGAGCTGGCACTTCTGGAGCTGATCCATCCGGACATGGTGGACATGCTGGCACTACAGATGATGATGATGACGATGAGGATGATATATGATTTGTCATACTTTTGAGACTGGTGTTTTTGTCTTTGTTTACTTAGAAATGCTCCGACATTCCAAGCTAGTATCAGTACTCTTATTTGGTTATGATTTGTGACTTTTTTTGGTCTGATGGACATGTTATTTGCTTTCTTCAGCATTTTATTCAGTTTAGCATTTCTTATAGCATTATTTTTTTATTTATGCTTCCATTTACACTATCTGTGAAATATTCTCTGCTTATCACATTTCTTTCCTGTCTGTAACATTTATACCATGCCTGTGATAAATGTTTTTATATATCCATATTTTTGTGTTTCTTTACTGATTGTTACTTATCCATATATTGCGGGGGAGCTTTCTCTTTTACAATTATTTTGCTAAGTGAAAAAGGGGGAGAAATAAGATCTAACATTTTCATGAATACAGGTTATGAACAATCTACAGGAACAATTTTTTTTGTACATTATTGTGCGATTTTGTTTTGATAAAGACCAAAGATGTTATATCGGTCAAGGTTTGTCAATTATCAAAATGGGGGAGATTATTGTCCCATTAGTCATGGTCAAATCTAATTTTAATAATTGATCAAACTCTGTCTCGATATACGGAACAACTCAGATGTTTACTCGAGATATTTTGGACACTTGGACACTGATCAAGATTGGATATCTACTCAGTTCAAGACCGAAGCTATGTTTGCCATTCGAGACTGTATTTCTTTATGTAATGTACTTTTTACATTTATTGAGTCTAGGAATACATTGTACATCGAGTCGTACTAGCAAAGAGGCTATCCAAAATCATTTTCAAAATTGACCTATGTTTTAAAAAATATCTCTTATTTACAAAAGCTTCTGAAGGATTTCAAAAAGCCCAAAAATATTTTTCTTAAAATAAACCTGACCAACCTTGACAGAACTCGGCCAGAGTTCGGCCAAGGTGAACGTTATATGAACGTTGGTTTTTGAACTTGGTCTCCCTTCAGTTGCGGTTTGTTACATAGAATTTTGTCGGAATTCTGCCCAAATTCTGCCTAAGTTCTATCTTTGGAAAAACTATAAATAGAGAGGAATTCTGATCATTTCAAATCACTCATTCACTTTCATCTCTTCTCTTCTAAAGCTTACGTTTCTTCTAAAGAGTTTTCTAAAAGCTTTCATTTTCAAATTCCAAGCTAGTTACAATTCTCTAGTCAATTTGCCGGTACGGTGCAGTCTAGAAGATTTTAGAGAAATTGTAATCAGAGGCTTGATTGAAGAAAGACTCTTCAAAACTGAAGTTGGTCGAGTTCTTCGTATCAAAGCTAGCATCTGTAGAAGTTGCAAGGACTTCGTATGAAAACTTACGTGATTTTCCAATAGTGGATTCAACTGGAAGCTAGAGTTCTTCCGACTGGACAAGTCCTCATAAGAGGAAAACCAGTATAAATCTCTGTGTTTGCGATTGCCTTCTGATCTCTTATCCTTACAGTTATTACTTTATGATTATTATTATTTCTGTGATCTAACTGCTAACAAGTTTTTAATTAGCAATATTCCGCTGCCTACTCTATTCACCCTCCCCCTTTAGAGTATTCTGCTTTATGACTTCGTTCCTACAGAGAAGACGGTCCATGCTTCTTTCAAAGTATTTCGAACTCGTTCAAGTATCGAAAACTTTGAAGGGGGTCTTGTAGAAGCGTTAAAATTTTAGCAGTCTTGACAACCATGCAACCAAGCCAGAGAAGTCAAATGCACCCAAGCCAGAGAAGTCATGTGCGCCCAAGTCACCAGAGCGAGTCATATGTGCCCAAGTCACCAAAGCGAGCTATGCACCCAAGTCAGAATAGCGAGCTATGTGCCCATGCTCTCATTCTAGGCTCCTCCAGAAGGGGGCGTATAACCCTGTTTTAGGCTATGCGCCCAAGTCAGAACAGCCCCCGACTCAGTCAAACCCACGATCAAATCGTGCACCTAAGCATACGGCCACGTCAGTCTCCACAAGCAGTAGTGCACCGAAGCATGCAGCCACGTCAACCCTACGATCAATCCACGATCACGCAGTCCGCATGCGCCTACACTCTATGCGCCCAAAGCAGAACCATGCACCCACATGAAAATCAGTATATTTTCTCATGTGGGCACATAACATCATTCCAGCAAGGAAACGACTATAAAAAGGGGTCTCATACCTCTTCAAAGCACAAAATGGAGAGCATTTTCAAGAGCCAAATTGCTGCACTTCTTGCCAGTGAGCCGAGTGTTAGCAATTTTTTTAGGTTTTCTCCCACTTTTGTAATCGGAGTGTCAACGGAGTAAAGGAGCAACTGTCACTTGATCTCCATCGTCCCATTCCCCAGAATTCTTTTTGTGCTCGGGGATCCTCAGCACAGGATCTCTCAGGCGTACTCGATTTGTGGTGCCCTGCGCCAATAAGAAAAGACAACGTTTCTTCTTCTTTTTGTGTGTGTCCACAGCTTCTTCTTGATTTTCTATCCCGATTATCTTGCAAAACGCAAAGAAATAAACAAAAGTAAATTATGGCTTTCAAAGACGTTTAGGTTGTCAAAAACATTGTTCAGGAAATTTTCTAAAATTTCCAATGGATTGATAAGTATCAACCTTCCAAAATTGGTTCGTAGAATCAAAACTTTGTTGTGTTTAGAACATTTTTTTAGGGAATTTTGGAGGAATTTTCATGTTGATCTACCGTGATTTATTAAAAACTATTTGATGAGAATAGAAGATGTATAGGTTGTGAAAATACCTAAAGAATTAGCTCCTGAATTAGTGGAGCAACGGCGGATAGATTGCGTCGTAAAAGTGCTGCTGTGGTGCCGTTGTTACTGCTGCTCATGCCATTATGGTGATGCTGTGCCCGCATGCGGCCACACGTCTGTCGGCCTGGAGGCGGCACTCCGACGACTCCTGAATTTTGGGGGTTTGCTCCGGGGTCGAAGAGTTGAAGGGTGGTGAGGAGTTCGATGTCGGTTTTTCCAAAAGA
>JANAVB010004800.1:8217530-8282530 GCA_029216955.1 Iris pallida
CCCCGCTCCCTGCGCCGTCCCCAGCGCCCTTGGCCGCCCCCTCATCCTCGCCCCCTCCCGGTGCTCCAGCCCTCCACCAGCCGTCGACGGTTCCTCCCCCCTCGGGAGTCGAACCCATCTCCTGGGCTAGATTGGCCTCGGCTCCCCCCTCCTCGACGTCGGTCAGTCGTCTTCACGTTCTCGCCGTCGCCGCCTGCTTCCTTGGCCGCAGCCTCGTACCCCCTCTCCGTCGGGCGTCGTTCCTCCTCGGATCCTCCTACTTCCCCGACGTTCAGCACTCTCGCGACGGACCCCCTTTCGGCTCCCGTCGTCGGGGCTTGCCCCACCCCACCCCTCACGGCGGCGTCCATTCCTCCGACCGAGGCCTCCTGCTCCTCCATGCGGTGGCCCAAATCGGCGTCTTCCTCCCTCGCCCCCCCGGCTGCGCCCCCCGGTGGCCCTGGGCTGGCCCCCCTCTCCCCTTTCCCTCCTGCGCTGGCCCACTCGTCGGCCTCGTCATTGGTGACCCCTCTTTCCCTCCCTCCCAGCCTTTCCACCCCACTCCGGCGTTCTCTCCGTCTCAGGCCTTTGGGCCCTCCTCCTCCTGGCTGGTAGCCGCCGTCCTCGCTCTCCGCGACGACAGGCCGCTGCCGGCACTCCATCTCCCATCATCCCCGTCGGATCCCCCGTCCCCCTCTCGACCTCCCCCGCGCTCTCCATCCACCCCCTCCCGGTGGGCTTGCGGTCGAGCCCCAGATCCCGCACCCACCCACCCCTCCTCCTCCTCCTACTTCTCGGATCTCCTACCCTCCTCCGTCGGAGACCCTGTCTGCGGACCCTCCCCGTCCACCCCCTTCCCGTTATCCTTCTCCCTCTCCCGATCGCCGCCCTAGCAACGGCGGACATTGCCGGTTCTCTCCCCTGCCCCCTCGTCTTCCCAACCCTCCGCCGGGCGGGTATCCCTCGTCGGAGCCCCCGCCCTCCGGACCAGCTCTCCTCCCAGTCGCCACCGTCCTCCGATCGGCGTAGCCCCCACTGCTGGGCGTCGAGGAGGGCGTCGAGCCCCCTCATTCCGCGTGCCCCCCTCGGACCGTGCACCCCATCGGGCCGTGCACCCCCTCGTTCAGCGTGCCACCAACCACACCCTTGGTCAACGCGTTCAGAGCCCCCCCGGGCTTTGTGTCCACATTGGGCCACGGGAACACACCCACCCCCTAGCGTTCCTGCATAATTTAAAATTTCGATTTTGAAATTTCAAATTGTGTCGTAACCCAGTAGGAACCCGAAATTTTGGCTCTCCAATATTTCTACTTTTGGTACTCTGCCACCTTACTTTTGTTAATTTGCTCTATAGGATCATTTTATGTTTTTTGATCCATATAACCGTTTGTAATGCTCTTTTTGAGCACCCTCCTCTCTTTCAATAAAATTGGCTTGTTATAGGCTAATCTATACAAGGACAGAACTTATATAGGTGGACTATTAATCAAGGATATTGTGGACAACATAACATAGTGTGAACTTGGATAGTTGGAAACAAATTGGACTGAACCCAAATCATAATAGGATAGAAATGCAGGGATGCCAAGGGCTGACCTAAACTTATACTAACACTTACCCTACATTTTCTATTGTGAAGATTATGATACCTTACTTAATCCTTATCAATCCATTAGAATATTTCATATATATACATAACTAATATACATATGCCAATATACTACTACTATGTACTAACCTATAGTCATACCACTCACCCTAGCACCTATATGTAATGATATAATGAAGAGCAGGACATATCAACAAGGGCTAGATAAACCAACTGGGAACTGAACTCAAATAAGTGCAGGACATCACATTTAGGAATATATTAGACATGACAAGATGGAGGACAGTAATATCAAAGTATATAGTCTAAACCGGAACAAGGTCTGCAGCCTCAAACCTGGACTAAACCTATATGAAGGTCTGCACAATCAAAGTTAAGGCTGATATCAAATGGAAAATGGGCGGAGCAAATGAGGCAAGTGTCTGAACCTATTAGATAAGCTGAACATGTAAGGAGATTTACTTATACTATATGGACTGGACAATTAAACATTTCTGAACTCTAAATGGAAAGGGGACTATACAAATGTGAGGAATAATGGATATTACGATATAGTGATATGACACACACATGAGTGAATGACTGAACATTAAGCTTGTACATGATACACCACTTCTCCTTAAGTCTAACACATTCGAATATCTGATACACTATCACGGAATGGCTCAAGACAGAACAAAACAAGATGAGAAGAGAACATGTCAGTGGGGACTGACATCATTGCCTATGATGACTGGTACAGACATCCATTCACTGGTACTTGCTTCCTGCTATGCTATAGTATATAATGTTACAGCTAAAATCAACCTCGAGCCTCACCTATACTGATGTATGAAGGTTCCTTAAGGTCGTTAACTATATATATAACCTATGACTAATACTAAAAGATGGGGAATCAATATAACTGATACAATTTTGTAATATACATAATGGGACCATGGTGAGGTTTAAGATTGAATCAATAATGAGATTGAACAAATGGTAATTCTATAAACTGAACAAGGGTATGAAATTCCTTTTCAATAGGCTTAGGGACTGAACATGGTATCTTGGACTGAACCTTGTGATGTTGGGACATAACACAATCTTTGAACATTAGAAACAATAGGACTGATATATGATATGCAATGACTGATACCAAACTATACTAAAACTGAACTAAACTGGTACATCATGATATTGGAACTACAAATTGGACTATGTTTGGCAATAAAAGAGTTGAGACATGAAGTAATGGATGCACTCAAAATAAAGGACTGACTTTAAAAGAGCAGGGGATAGTTAACTAAAACATGGACTGATACTCTAATTTAGAGTATAAGTCGATTGGTATACAGTGAGGCTGGGTGCACAGTAAAGGAACTAGACATTGGTATGTAATGGGCTGACATCCAATCTGTACTGAAGATGCTAACTGGGCCTACTTATTCAAAGTGAAAATAAGATTGATATCTAATATGGTGGACTGTCGCACACATGGCCAAGGGACAAGACACTAAAACAGTAGAACAATATGTTTAATAACAAACCCCCAAATCCATTTTCACTAATCAAACAATTCCTAAATCATATGATAGAACCTAATACCAATAACCTAAGATAATGGCAATAGGAAAACAAAGTTAAAACTGAAATTAGAACATGAAATGCTCCATGGGTCATTTTGTCAAACACTTGGTGTGCGTGTCCGATACTCTTGTGATATGCACTCCAAATGGATTCAAAATTGACCCAAAGCATGCCTACATGATCTACAACACTAACACGACCTAACTTATTAATTCTACAAACCCTAGAATCCTAATTTTGGATTTCCCCCAAATTGAATCAAAGTCAAAATTGGAAAACCTTCCATAGGAAGATGAGAGCCTCAACTCCTCTCTAATGGCACCCTAATACAATGGGGGTCCTAAATGAATGCATATACACTAATAAAATAAAACTAAAAGGGTTTAGAGGGCTTATACTAATTGGGAGATGGATTCCTAATTAACAAATCCCCAGATCTAGATCTACTCCAATTTCTAAGGGCCAAATTGTTCTAAATGCTCCCAAGCTAGCCAATAGAGCCTTCTCCTCTCCAAAGGGAAGAAAATATAATTAGTTTGAGGGAATTTGGAGGTAATTTAAGTGTAGGAGGAACTTGGAAAAAAATCCTAAAATTAGGGATTGAAATAAAATGGGAGGAGGAAGAAGAAGAAGAAGTATTTCCTTATGTAGGCAAAAGAGGGAGTCATGGCCGGCCATGGGGTTTAGTCTAGGGTTTGGGTTGAGGGAAGAATGTCTAATTTTCCCTTCTAAGTTGTTATGACAAGTTTCAAGGGAAAATGCTCCCTCTAACTTAGTATTTTAGTCAAATCAATTCTAAATAGTTTCTAGTTAGAATAAAGGCTTAACTAACTAATTAGAAATGGATTTAAAGTTTGTCTAATCTCACTAACTAATTCTCCCTTGGTCATGACTAATCATCTCATCAATGTGGTTCTAAGGTTTTACCAAATTATATCACTAACACTAATTAATTAATTAAATGATAACTAAATTAATCAATTTCGCAAAAAGTTAAAAATACCCACATTTTAGAAAAGTGGTGGTTACATATAATATGGACAATATCTATTAATACTAGGTGTTTGAAATACTAGCTTCAAGATGTGATTGGCTTGGAAACTTGTACAATAGCTAGGTGACCTGGTTAATCATGCGTGAGGTGTACGATTAACACTTATAATGTTTTATAATTACAATAGGGAGTTGATCACCTCTCTTACTAGGATTTCCTCCGTCCCAACTAGTACAGTAGATCCAACCATGACACGTTATGATACATGAGCAATATTTTACGATACTATTATTTACAACGTCTAATGTCCATGTCGTGTACAATATCAATACGATAACCATGGTAACAAATCATGACTGTAGATCCAGCTATATACTAGTCCGTGTACCAAAGTGTCAGAAGCGAATATAGTATCACTAAATACAAGTTTCATAGTAGATATCAAATAATAGAAACTATCAGAGAATATACTCGCCTGAGATCCGGTTTGGAATGTCAACGATGTTCGATACGGTATCTTGAAGACCTAAAAATGGAATATAATGTCAATTTGTGTTTCTTTGTGTCAAACATGAATATCTATGATACGGTATGCATTGTAGGTCAATTTTAGGTCATAGAAGTCAAACTAGGTCAATACTAGGTCTCTGTTTTCAAACTAGGCCAATTTGATTCAAGGATTGACTTTTAGGGTCAAACTAGTCAACTTGGTCAATTCTGGTCAACCTAGACTTCCTGGTCAATATTGTTGGCCCATTGGTCATGGTCAAACCTAATTTTAATAATTGATCTAACCCTGTCTCGATATAAAGGCTACTTGGACGACTACTGAGAACTGCGACTCCTACTGTTCAAGACTTGGAGCCGTTTTGCCATTAAGTCTGTATTTTTAATATTAGTATATTTTTCATAATTTATTGAGTCTAGGTATACAATGTACACCGAGTTGTACTGGCAAATAGCTAACCCAAAATATTTTCAAAATATCCTTGTTTTGAAAATAAACCTATTTATAATAGCTCATAACTGGTTGGCTTTTCAAAAAGCCAAAAACAAATTTGCAAAAACTGTCACGACCCGCACCCATTGTGAGGGTACGAGTACGTAACAGCGCCCATCCTACGCCGTAATGTCGGCGGTAGAACGCTGTCCTAGGTTACTATATAATCAACAACTCACTAATTATATAATGTACTTATCAAATCTCAACTCCGAACGGAGGACAAGTATAGATATAATGAAATCTCAATCACAATCTAAGCACGATATGACAACACAGAAGTTTATAACTAAGACTAAATAACAACAACAAAACCAACTACTAAAATAATAATAATCTCAAACAAAATAATATCTCAACTTATTACAATTCAAGTTCTAAAACATGAAAACTAAACCAAGTCTATTAGCTAGTCTCCCGATCACTCCTGAGTGTCGGGGCCAAAGGTAGCTAAGCCATCTCTTGTTCCAATACAAGTAGGGCAAATGTCCTCAGGGCAATCATCTGTAATAGTTTCAACAGGTCCAGTCAGGACAGAAACGAGCACATTTTATCTAGAAAACCCAAGTAAATGACAGGGAACTATAAAGCAGTTATAGACAGTTTTATTGATGAACATGGTAGTTTATATTCAGGTGATGGTATAGAGAAACAGTTAAGATACAAAAAAAGTAAGGTAAGTCTGTCTAGTACCATGTGCGAGCCAAATCCTCCATCATACTGGCCGCCGCCTCGATCTGTTGCCTCGATGGAATCTTTGCCAGCCTGAAGATCTCCTCCATGTGCTCAATCCACTCATCTGCATACAGGATGCCCTCTGTACCCCTGAAATCTTGCGGGTGCATCATCTGGAAATCCTGGATGCCCTTCTCCTTCGGCTGCTGAACTGCCGAAGGCTGAGTTGCTGCCCTCTCAACTACTGTCAGGGCCAGATCGATGCCCCGACTGAACTCTACCGTCTGACGCTGCTGCTGGGCCTGCTGGGCCTCCATGCCTGCTGGAAGAAAGTGAACAGCTGGACTGCATCAACGGATCTCGAAGGCGGCTGCTAGCATCTATGGAATGACTGGTGTCGTCCCCCGAACAGGTGGAGGCATACCCCCAATGGATGCAGTCGTTCCTGTCTGATCAGGAACAGAAGGTACTGCAGTCCCAACTTCCTGCTACACCGGACGAGAGGTGGCAGACCCCTCTCCAGCGGCCGCTGTACCAGAGCGATGTGATCGTGTCTCCACCATCCTGAAGACAGATCGAACAAGGAAGTCAATACTGAGCAGAAATCGATATAATCAAAGGAGGACATTTTATTTCAAAGAAGAAAAATCAGTAAGATGTGTATATGGCATAAATTAAAGCAGAATTTTCCTAACTGTGATTGAGTACCTCTCCGTTTAAGCCTATCTCTCAACCCTATCGCAGGCTGTATTGATAATTGTAACACCCCAGAACCAGAATACTGGAGAGCGGGAGCGAACATAGCCAGCTACGTATATTGAAGTGCAACCCACCTCGCTATACGGTCATGACTGTCTAGATACATGAGGGTTTAACTACATGCCGTCAGCCTCTTATGGTCATGAACAAGCCTATTGTCTCAATCTCAAACAAGCGATAACTGTCACACGATGTCAGAGCACCAAATATACAATAGTAAGGCATCCCATATATTACATATTTGGATGATCATAAAGCTAGTCGTACAAAATGTTAAGACTAACAAGAGTTTCAGTCATACATGATCAACCCTAGGATTCGTCAATCATGTTACAGCCCGTAGGCAGACAGTAAATAAAGGTACAATACGAGCTAACACGTGCTCGCCGGCTAAAATGCCTCAAAAGAATATTTATACAATGAGAACAAAATGAGCCCACTCGTTGCCAGGGTTACGCCTGGTGGTCGCCATCTGGCTGGAAGATAGGTAGATCCTTTGGAGCTGCTCCGATATCTGGCCATACAAAACCAGCTGGATCAGACCCAGAAAGAGCAAGTACCACAAAGGAGGCTTCACTTAGAAACTAAAATCAGCATATAATAAATGGATATTAAAGATAATTATATATTAAAAAACTGATAATGACAGAGCCAACAACAGTGAATTGAGTACAATAAAACTATTCAGGTAGCCAGGTCGCAACGCTTAAACCAAACAAGGACCGAGATTGCAACCCTTCACCTGAATAGAAATCCGTCTCAAATTCTTGCTGGTAAAGTAAAACATGACGAGCATGACATGGGGTGCAATAAGACAATAAACGAAGAGAGGACACATAACTGCTCCGAGATCCAGGTTACAACCGTTAAACCAAACAAGGACCGGGGTTGTAATCCTTCGCCTGAACAGAACTTGGCCCCTGATCATTATTGTTAAGGTAAGCATACATAATCATGTTATTGAAGTAACCAGGTACCGGGACAGGACAAGACTTAGACTCCATCCAACATTCACGGCCAAGCAAATAAGTACGGCTTGATACTTTAACTAACTAGGGTTATCACAGGCCTAGTTACTAGCAAGATGCAATGAGATTATTCCAATAGCCACAAGCCCTGCAGACCATCCAGGTTATCCAGACGCAATTAGGGGATTGAATCCATATGGGTACATCGTCCAAGAAACGCATGTACCCTTAAATAGATTGAAGGGTACAACACATGACAGTTTGCTGGAAATGTGTCCTACTCGACGACAGGCTGCAGATCCCTGATGGAGCACCTAGATAACGAGATTGCCTGTAGCTGGAAAATCTCTTTATGACTACTGGATTATTCTAGTTATTAGCCTTAGTCAAATTCAGTAGGTACCCCTGACCGTGGTACTCAGGGGTCCCTTCCCTAGACATGATGTAAGACCATACTGGTTCACTTGTACAAACACAATCGTCCACGGTGTCCAGGCCATTCACTCTTGTTATGTTATTTTTGTCATGCCATACTAGCCGTCGCAACAGCTTTCAATAGTTCCCATCATGCTTGCTTGTCAAGTCATGTCATGTCATGTTAACTTCATACCATGCCGTGTACAATTATCATTTCAAACATATTAAGTAAATTTGTGATCATCAAGTTATGACAAAAAGGTGTAAGGATATAAAAGGGAAAAGGCGTACGCCATAGGGACTCAAGTCTCTATGCGCGCACTATTGTGCTAGGCCAAGTGGCCTCAAGCGTAAAGTGGCTATACGCATAGCAGGAGCAAGGTGAGATAGCTCTACACGAGCAGGGGTGCACGTAGGTGGGGTTTTACGCGTGCCAGGGCTTTACGCTAGCAAGCTGTAGGCAAGCAAGGCTCTACACCAATGAAACTCTACGCGAGTAAAACTCTACGCGAGTGAAACACTACGCGAGTGAAACTCAACGCAAGTGAAACGCTCGAGCAAGACATCACACACGTGAGAGTCTGCTCGAGCCAGAGTCTACGCGAGCACGATTTTATACGAGCAGAAAGGCCCCGAGCGTAAAATTCGAATAAACTCAGCGTAGAACGGAGTACGTTGGCACGCAAATGCGTGTGCGTAAAAGGCTAAAATAACACGCTGACACATAAAACGTGGGCGTAAAGGCTAAACACTATGCTAATACGTTAAAACGTGTGCATAAAACTTCATCTTCTCCCCATGGCTAAGACAAGCAGGCGTAAAAGCTCACGAACTCAAGTAGGTCCTATCTCGGTCAAATCTCGATGAAACCCAACCATTCAAGAGCCAAACTTGCGTAAAATCGAAATTCTTACTACAAGGAACTCCCTATTTCGGAAACAACCAAGTTTTAGAAGATCAAAATCATGACATCAAAAATGATAAAACTTAGATCTACATGAAATGAGCCATGGAATTCGAAAATGCTAAATACTAAAGTGACTTAGAATCTCATGAGGAAGACAATGGAACAACAAAATCTGAGTTCCTCCATGAAGCAAGTTGTACTTGCCTAAACCTCTCTCTGGTCGGTAAAGAGAGTTAATGGAGGAAGGAGAAGAGTAAATGACGAAGTAAATGAGGAGAGAGAATGGGTTGCTGGGATTAATAAATGATGGAGGGTGGTAGGTAGGGGTTTGCATTCCAACCCAAATTGAACTAACCAAGCCGAACCCAACCGAACCCGATATATGCCAGAACCATGAAATGCTAACTAACTCATGCCAATACAGAAACCAAGGCTAGCCAGTCAAGACAAGTCGATCCAGGATGAACCCAAAATAAATCAAGGCAAGATTAAACCAGGATTTAAGCTAAGCAAGACAAGTCTAATTACGGGTCGAGATTACGTACACGTATAACAAAATACGTAATACAAACTACAGACGTTACAACTCTACCCACCTTACAAGAACTCCGTCCTCGAAATTTAATTAAGGGGCTCGAGAGGCAAGGACAAGCTATACTAATCACATGCAAGCTATACTAAGCAATCAATCAAGCAATCATTCATGCAAGCAAGGAAATCGAGGGCATAAGGCATAAGAAGACATTATACCTTACGAGTCAAACAGGTCGGGATATCGCGATCGAATATCATCCTCATGCTCCCATGTTGACTCTCCCAAAGAGTGATGACCCCAAGCAACACGGACTAACTTGATAGTCTTATTCTTGAGTATCTTCTCTCTCCGGTCCAATATGGATACGAGCCTTTCCTCATGCGAAAGGTTAGTACCAACAACCAATTCTGAATGATCCAGGATATGGCTCGGGTTCGGGATATACCGTCGTAGTTGGGATATATGGAACACGTCATGCACCTCACGTAACAATGGCGGAAGAGCGAGACGATAGGATACATCACCTACTCCCTCCAGAATATCGAACGACCCTATATACCTTGGACTAAGCTTTTTTTGTACGCCGAAACGAACGACGCTACTGTTAGGAAAAATCCACATGAATACATGGTCGTCGACAAAAAACTCAAGGGGACGCCGATGAGAATCGGCCTAATGATGCTGGCGATCATGCGCTACGCGAAGATGATCTCTGACTCTCCTGACCACCTCAACCGTCTGAACAATTATTTTCGGACCGAGCATCTGCCTCTCCCTAACATCGTTCCATGCTAGTGGGGATCGGTACTTCCTACCATACAGTGCCTCGAACGGTGCCATCTGGATACTGGCCTGAAAACTGTTGTTGTACGAGAACTCCACCAGGTGCAGGTGATCTTCCTACGAACAACCGAAGTCGAGTGTACAAGATCGTAACATATCTTCCCAAGTTCGTATGGTACACTCCGACTGACCAGCTGTCTGCGGATGATAAGCTGAGATGAACTTGAGACGAGTTCCCAAACTCTCTTACAGGCTACGCCAAAAGTACGACGTAAATCTTGAATCTCTGTCCGAGGTGATACTGACTGGTACACCATGCAACATGACTATCTGTCTGAGATACATCTCTGCTAGCTGAGCCGTCGACTGACCAACTCTGAATGGAACGAAGTGAGCCACCTTCGTGAGCCTGTCAATAATTATCCAGATACTCTACCGGTCGGGGATCTAGGAAATCCAGTCATGAAATCCATGGTTATATGCTTCCACTTCCATTCTAGAATTGGCAAGGGCTGAAGAAGTCCAGCTGGCCTCTGATGTTCAGCTTTAACTTGTTGGCAAACCAAACATCGAGAGACAAACCGGACTATCTCCCTCTTCATGCCATTCTACCAAAAGTGCTGACGAATATCACGGTACATCTTTGTGCTACTGGAATGAATGGAATACTGTGAACTGTGAGCCTCTGCCATGATCTCTTGTCTGATATCTCTACTGGGTACACAAAAATGCCTCCTATGTCGAAGCGTACCATTCTCATGGATGCATAATTCTGGTCATCGTCCTGCCTCGCACTCTGCTCTGAGTCGCTGAAGCTTGGAATCTGTTAACTGCGATATCCAGATCCTCTCGACTATAGTGGGCTGAACTTGCATGCTGGCCATCAATGCCATACTTGTAGGAAGAACCACCTCGATTCCCATCTTCTGAAGATCCGCCAATAACTCTGGCTGTGCTGTGAGGAAATAAACTCCGGCTCTCCTGCTCAACGCATTTGCTACTACATTAGCATTTCTAGGATGATACTGCAGGTTGACATCATAATCCACAAGTAGCTCTAGCCACCTCCTCTGACGTATGTTAAGATCCTTCTGAGTGAACACATACTTCAGGCTCTTGTGGTCGATGAAATTCTCTACCGTATCTCCATACAAGTAGTGTCTCCAAAGCTTAAGTGCAAACACTACTGCTACCAACTCCAAGTCATGGGTTGGGTAATTTCTCTCACGATCACAAAGTTGGCGTAACTCATAAGCTATTACCTTCCCATGCTGTATCAAAACACATCCTAAACCTCTGCCTGAAGCATCACAATATACTGAAAATCCTTCGGTCCCATCCGAAAGTGTGAGAATGGGTGCCATCATCAAACCTCGCTTCAACTTCTCAAAAGATCATAACATTCTACTGTCCAAGCAAACTGCGCATCCTTACGGGTCAACTGGATCAATGGCGCTGAAATCCGAGCAAAGTCTAAAACAAATCGCCGGTAGTAGTCGATCAATCCAAGAAAACTGCGAACCTCTGCAACTGTGCTAGGTACTGGCCATGTCTCAATGGTTACTATCTTCTGGGGATCCACTTCTACTCCTCCTCTGGTAATAATATGACCCAAGTATAAAATACGATCGAGTCAAAACTCGTATTTACTGAACTTGGCATACAACTGTTGCTCTCTGAGAATCTGAAGGACAACTCTGAGATATTGCTCATGCTCTACTTCACTCTTGCTATAGACCAGGATGTCGTCTATGAACACAATCACGAATTGATCTAAGTATGGCATGAAGATACGATTCATGAGGTCCATGAATACAGCCGGCACATTGGTTGCTCCAAATGGTATAACAAGGAACTCCCAATGCCCATACCTCAATCTGAATGTGTCTTCGGGATGTCCTGCTAGCTGACTTTGATCTGGTGGTATCCTGACCGTAAGTCAATCTTTGAGAATACTGCTGCCCCCTTGAGTTGATCAAACAAGTCATCTATCCTCGGGAGAGGGTATCTGTTCTTGATTGTCACTAAGTTCAAGGTACGATAGTCAACACATAATCTGCACGTACCATCTTTCTTTTTCACAAGAAGCATCGGGGCTCCCTAAGGTGATCCACTGGCACGAATGAATCCCTTGGGTCTAAGTTCTTTAATCATCTTGTACAATATCTCTAACTCTGATGATGCCATCCTGTAAACTCTCTCTGATACTGGGGCTGTCCCTGGGATCAAGTCTATGGTGAAATCGATCTCTCGCTCTGGCGACATTCTGGAAAGCTCTTCTGGGAAAATATCTGGAAACTCTTTGACTATCCGGGGTAACTGCACTGCTGCTACTGCCATCCGCAATACCATAGGAGAAGGTTCAACTTTGCCTCGGGAAAAGGAAAATTCCAGCTCGCCTAGAATGCTAAAAACAACTCTGCCAACATGGCAGTCTATCCTTGCATACTGGTTCCTTAACCAATCCATCCCTAAGATCACATCATAATCGACCATTGGGAACTCTATTAATCTAGTGTGGAATTCTCTACTGCTAACTACGATCCGACACGAGGAAAACACTCTATCTACTCCCACAAGTCTGTTACCAGTAAGTATATTGAGCCTTACTGATAGTGACTCGGGCTCCAGTCCTATCTGTATCACGAATCGTGCAGACATAAATGAATACGATACACCAGAATCAAATAACGCTGATGCTGGGAAGGAGTTGACGATAATAGTACCTGCCACTACCTCACCTAGTGCCAATCCTTCTTCTCCCATGGTCAAAGCCAGCACTTGACCATGTCCTCTTGGTGCGGGTCCCCTCTGCTGAAAATCTCTCTGGCGATTCTAGGTCTGAGCTTGATACACTAAAGAAACTATTGACTTCTACCCCAGTTATCCAGTCCCCGGACTAGAATGTGCCTTTTGAGATAATATGTGATGCAAGTGATTATGCAGTCGGCACTGTATTGGATCAAAGGATATGAGGAGCATCTCACATAATTTATTATGCTTCAAGAACATTGAATGAAGCTTAGAGAAATTACTCTACTACTGAAAAAGAACTTTTAGCTGTTGTTTTTGCTTTAGAAAAATTTAGATCTTATTTGCTTGGTACAAAAATTATTGTCTATTCTGATCTTGCAGCTCTTCGTTATTTGATGACGAAGAAAGAGGCAAAACCAAGGTTAATCCGATGGATACTTCTCTTGAGTGAATTTGATTTGGAGATCAAAGATAAAAAAGGAAAAGAAAATCATGTTGCGGATCATTTAAGTCCTTTAGTTCATGTGGAGGATGAACTTCGTCTGCAAGAAATGTTCCCTGATGAGCAATTGTTTGTTGCAATTGCGACATTACCCTGGTATGCAAATATTGTAAATTATTTGGTTACTAATATGTTTCCTCATGGTCTGTCAAAGGCTCAAATAGATAAGCTTAAAAGTGATGCCAAATACTATGTGTGGGATGACCCATACCTGTGGAAGCATTATGCAGATCAAATAATAAGAAGGTGCGTACATGAAAATGAAATTATTTCAATTCTTACCTATTGTCATTCTTGTGCATGTGGAGGACATTTTGGAGCTAAGAGGACGGCAAGAAAAGATTTAGAATGTGGTTTCTATTGGCCTTATTTATTTCATGATTCATATTCTTTCTGTAAAACATGCAATAATTGCCAAAAGACAGGTAATATATCTCAAAGGAATGAAATGCCACAAAATCCTATATTATTTTATGAAATTTTTGATGTTCGGGGCATCGATTTTAGGGGACCGTTCCTTGTATCTTTTGGTTATGTTTATATTTTGCTTGCTGTTGATTATGTATCAAAGTGGGTAGAAGCTAAAGCTACCAGGACTAATGATTCTAAAGTTGTTTCAGATTTTATCAAGTCCAACATATTCTCCAGGTTTGGGATTCCGAGAGCCTTAATAAGTGATCGAGGTGCTCACGTTTGCAATCGAACCGTCGAGTCTTTGCTAAAAAAGTACCATGTGACCCACAAGGTGTCAACTGCCTACCATCCACAAACGAGTAGGCAAGCGCATGTATCAAATAGAGAGATCAAGTCAATGATTGAGAAGACGGTCAATCCGAGTAGAAAAGATTGGAGTTTGCGCATGGATGATGCTTTGTGGGTGTATAGAACTGCTTATAAGACACCCATCGGTATGTCACCATATCGGTTGGTGTTTGGGAAACCGTGCCATCTTCCTGTTGAGTTACAACACAAGTCTTATTGGGCTATCAAGAGTCTCAATATGAAGGCATGTGAAAATGGAGAACATAGGAAGTTACAACTACAAGAGCTGGAGGAAATTCGTAAAGACGCCTATGAGAATGCTCAAATTTATAAAGAGAAAACGAAGACTTTTCATGACAAGATGATCTCTAGAAAGGAGTTTCAAGTTGGTCAAAAAGTCCTTCTATACCAGTCACGACTTCCTCTGTTTCCGGTTGAAATTCAAACTTTAGCAATATCTAAAATGTTCAAGGTAAATGGCCAAAGGCTCAAGCTTTTCTATGAAGGTTTCAAAGTGGAGAATGTGGATGAATTGAACCTTGAGGATCCAACTGATACCAATTGAAGGACGGCACGTCCATGACTATAAACATAGGCAACCCAAGGGGAGTTTGTTCTTATTCTTGCAAAAAAATTTTTTTTGTTTATTTTTGTCTTTTCTTTGCATTTAGCCTTACATTGGGACAATGTCAGTTTAAATGTAGGGGAGGGGATTTAAATTATTTTAAGCAGTTTCAGTTTTTTTTTGTTTCAAAAAAAAGAGTTTTTATTTTATGTTTTTGTGGTTTTCAATAAAGTTTTATTTTATTATTTTTTCAAAAGAAAAAAAGGTTTTGTTTTTTTTTGTGACTTTTAATAATTTTTGGTTGTGTATGTCGTAAGGAAGATTTAACTAAATTTAAAAAATTCGTAACATGATTGAATAAACACTCTTTTCAACTTATAATTAATTAGTATAGTTATTTTCTTTCAGGATGGTTGTGACTAAATTTGGTAGACAAAAGCCAGTAAGATTTTGAGCCTTTAGATTGACACATCAGTCTCACTATATTTCTTTGATGATTGATATTCACTATATTTCTTTGATGAGTGATATTCTTCCATGGATTTGTTTCTCTAGAACTTGATTTGATTCCCTTCAAGGTCACATCAACACATGCATACATGAACATGATTAAGGCCATCTTTGTTATACGCTACATAAGCCAAATAGCCTTCCCTAAAATTATTTTTTCTTTGGTTGAACCCCTTTGAGCCTTATTGCTTTTATTTTTGTGAACCCACATTACAAGCTTTAACCTGGAAAAAAATTCTTACCCAAGTCGGAAAGCTAGTGGATGACTATGATATGTATGGGTGTATATGAAATAAGTATGGGGGTATTTAACTTCTAGTTTGGCTACATATTTTCATTCTTAAATTCTTGTGTCACATCATGATTGAAAAAAAGAGAAAAAGAAAAAGAAAAGAGAACTGAGAAAAAAAATGAAAATAAACGAAAGAAGAAGAAGTAAAAAAAAGTGATGGAGGAAATAATTTTTGATATCCATCTTCATGATTCCTTCCAAAATTTCAAATAAAGGGATATGTTGAATGATTTGAATGGAGTGATTGATTTTACATATTCGAGCTTGAGTTAAATCTTTTTTGGTCCACTTAGCTTTGATGGCTTTTGAGCTACACTCCCAAAGTATATCCTACCTTAATCCTAAGCCCCGCTACAACCCATAAAAAGTCTTTATGATTTGTGTTATGCATGTGATCCAAGTGGTGGAGAATGAGAAGATATGCAAGCTTATGGTAGATCATTTCTATTGGAATGAATTTGAGAGAAACACTTACCCTTCAAACCATGAGAGCTGAGTGTTTATTCCCGTGAGAGTCTACCAATTTAGTTTACTTTATCTTCAAGTGAAATTACTTACTAAGTAATTAGAAGTTGTTTAAAAATATTTTTTCATGATATGTTATGATTTTGAAGAGCATGGTTATTCTTATTTATGACATTACAACCTTGATTTTTGTTTTGAAAAAAATAATTTTTGGGTTTTATTAGAGGACGAACAAAAGTTAAGCGTGGGGGTATTTGATAAGAACATAAAATATTATATTTTATCCCTTAATGTTCATCATTTTATGCTCATTTTATGACTATAGGTACTCATTATATATATATTTTTGTTGTAGGATGAATTTGGAGACACTATGTGCAAAATGGAGCTAAAATGCAATTCTAGAAAGTTTTGACACCTTTCACCAAAATGGGCATAACTTTCTCATCCGAAAAGCAATGGAGGTGATGCAAAAAGTTTTGGAAAGCTAAGACACAGGACTACAACTTTTATATTTTGTATTTTTCGCAAATCAAGCTGCATCGTGGATGAAATGAAACTTAAAGTTGGGTTAAAGATGTTGTGAACAAAAATAGGAACCAAAATAACCATGTTCCTACTTGTTCTATGACTTATTCTATTTGGTTTGAGAAGTTGTAACTTTTAGAGGATATGTGGGAAGATATTGTGGGCTTGAAACAACTAATTTATGGTGTATAAAAGGGGTAGAAATCATGAGAAGAAAGACACAACACAACTCTTCTTCTTCTTCTCCAACTTTTCTTTTGAAGTTTTGAAGAACATGTGCGGCTAAAAGTCTTGTTGGTTGAAGTGTACGGAAGCCTTGGAATCAATAAACTTGTGAGGTATAAATTGTTTCTATATGTTTGATTTTATACTTTGAATATTGAATGTTTTCTATGCCAAATTTTATTATTGTTTTGTTTAATTACTAGAAGGCCTACTAGTTTATTATTCATTTCAATCTACCGCTAAATTAGATATCAAATCCGTAATTGTTTGATGTTTCTAATTTGTGAAGCAACCAAGATTTAATGAACTGCTTTATTTTATTAGATCTTAGGGGAAAAGCTTTTGACAAAATTAAATACAACCGCTTGTGCTTGTATTGTTTTGCTTTATCGATCTCTTTCTTCATTAAGAAATTGCTAGATTAAATCTTTAGCGCTTGTCGGAGATTATTTAGTAATTAAAGTTAATTAGGTCGCTTGTTTCTAATTAACTAAGCCTAAGAGAGTAGGAAGATACTTCCAACGGTAAATATTCAAAGTATGATTCAATGTATGCTTGCATCAATGATCAAATTTTATGATTTCCAATGGTAAATGTTCACTGAGACCAATATTTGTTTCTTGATTGATTTTAATACTTTAATTGCTTTAGCTCTTCTTAAATTTTCTTTTCAAAACTCTCTTCCCTAATCCTTGTTCACATAGCATAAACTTTATACTAATTACTCTCCGTGGGATCGATCCTTACTCTCTCTACTACATATAATTTTACGAGTAAGGTTTTATTTTTGGGTGCCTACGACAGCACACCAAATATACATTAGAGCAGGAAACATCATGTACAATAATCAGGAATTAACTATTTGAGTGAGTGAGCGCTAGTTTCAACATGTGATTGACTTAGGAAATTGTACAAAAATTTATGGCCTGGTTAATCATACGTGCGGTATATAAGATTAACACTCACAGGGAACAATGAAATACACAGGAGGGTATGATCACATGTCTACACTACTACTTCCCATCCCCGACTGGTATAGTGGATCCAACCATGGTACATTACGACACAGTATTCTCTTGAAAGGTAGCTAATCTCCTCAAGAATTAGTGTCCGTACAATGCACAAGAACGACAATAAGGCCTACACATGATACACCAAGACATACAAGAAATAACATCTCATGACGGAATCCGGGAATACCAATCTGTGTAACCAATGTGTCAAAAGATTAAGGATGTCTGTACTAAATACAAGAAACATGAGAGATATCATAAACGAGAAATTATCAGAGAATGTACTCGCCTGAAATCTGGTGTGAAGTATAAACAATATCTAAAATAGTGTCACGAAGACCTAAATATAGAATATCAATGTCAATTAGTGTTTTGGAATCATAAACATGATATACTAGCTTGATACTAGGTCTCTAAGTCATTTCTAAGTCAAACTAGGTCAATACCTTGCTAAACTAGGTCATTCCTAGGGTTTTAGGTCCATACTTTGCCATACCAATGTATTCTAGTCAATATCAGGCTACACTAGCAAATACCCCATGTAACTACCTATAATATATTTGCATATAGACTCTAACATGCAATACCTTAGCCATTACTCCATTACCCTATGCATCTTACCTCACCATAGATATTACCTATACACTATAGATACGCACATAAGCCATATAGTTATTACCTATCCCATTTCCTACACATATCCTTACACTACACGCACACTAACATGCTAGTGGCACACATCACTGCTCACATACACCTCTAAGCATAAATATAGATATCACACCCATATGCCTATATCTATACATACATCTAATGTGGACACTCACCCATCTCATATAAGAACAAAAAACCCACAAATCCTATTCTACCAATACACTCATTCACCCATGACACACTCTCTCATATTGCACACAAGCACTTACACACATACAAGAACATCTAGGCTATATACAGACCACCTATAGGAACATACAAATTCATTAATTGATACTCAACCTTAACTGACCCTCCTAGGCACTGAACACAACTCATTCAATCTTAGATATTGAACCTAATGGCACAGATCTGTGCACACAAATTCCCCTTCATACCTTTATCAATACATAACCACTTATACACCTATGTTCTTTCACCTTCATTGCAAGGTTCACACACTCACATAACTTTCTTTGATATGCTTTGTCAATACCTATCCTCTCACATACGCAGGTAACACACGCACACTCAGGTTCAGTTCCCCAGATAATCCCTACTGATGTCACATCCACACAGACACACAAGACTTTCCTCTGCTACTGCTGTAGCACTGCTACCCTTTCTATTGATATTGCTACTACTGCTAGTGTAGATAGAACCCCTTTCCCCTGCTACTGCTATACACATTATAGAGATGCATACACACATAGTTGGCTTCAACATGCTGCCATATACCCCTGCTATTGCTAACCAAGTATTTGCTGCCTTATTCTCCATTGCCAATCAATTTACTACTACTGTCACTGCTGTTGTTCCCTTCTTTCATATTAAGTAGCCTCCATGCTAGTGCTGCTTACAAACAATCATGCTGCTGTTCTTCACAAGCAGCAGAGCATCATCTCAGATGCTGCCTATGACTGCTATTGCACACTAAAACCCCCCTCTTTCACTTACCTGTTCCTACACCTAAACACACACACACACACACACACACACACACACACACACACACACACATAAATTACTACTACTGCTATTGTGCTTCTAACCTCTTTATGCTTCTACTGCAGTAGCACTTCCTGGTAGTGCTACTGCTCTCAACATCCTCCTGCATACTCTACTGAACCTTGCATTCTCCTCTAAACTATTATATACATACATGTTGACCCTACCGGCTGCTGCTACTAGGATACATGTTGTCCTCTTTTCTATCTACTCACTACACCGCACTCTAACCAAAAAATCACTATATACACACACATACACACACACACACACACACACACACACACACAAATACACATACAAAGTTAGGGGGTTTACAACCTACCCAACTTACAAGAATTTTGTCCTCGAAATTAAGAATAATTAGGGGGATTGAGAAGGTACAAGGGTATATCGATAAGATCAAATCATTGGGCATGGCAAGGAAACGACGTTCAACACAAACATGCTTTAGAAAATTGTGATTTCGATAACTACGAAAATAAATCATGGATATGGTATGGATGAGGGTTGCTAGTCAAAGCAATAAAATCACGATGATACGAAAGGAGTAGATCAAGAGAAAAATTTGGGACTTGGGAGAGATGGTTCTACGGAGAAGGGTGCATGGTAAATATTTAGGTTGAGGGCATGAATGAAAGGATGATTGGAATCATTTTCAAATTTTATAGAACTTGTGATAATAGATATGGTATCGACGAGTAGTTCAAAGCGAGGATATAGTCACCTTGGTTGGTTCATGGATAACTACCTTGGCAATAGATGGTGGGACAACTAGAGGTGATACTTTGGGTCTATCTATCAAGTACGAGTCTTCGTCTAAAATAGGTGAAAGACGAAAACCAATATGAGTCCAAAGAAGTTGTTTTCGAATACCAATGTGTGGTTTAAAAGTGAGTGAGTAATTCAAAAAGAATTGCCAAGGCTGTCACGGATGGGACTCTAGAGGACAAGTTTAGATATGTCCCCCTCCACGTAGAATGATAGATAAAGGCGAACCAAAGTGCACTAGGTTGATCAGACCATCATGCACCGGTTCTGATTAGACAATATGTTAGTGAGAGCGCTCCCAATACAATATGTCATGAACAAGCTCGATAAAGATTGAGTTTGCAAAACTAGGCTATATTACCATCATTAGTCAAGATAGTCCAAAATATAAGTACAAGAGGTAATGATTGACAGAAAATATGAATAGTTCAAGTCCCTAAAAAATCTAAGTCTCGCCCGAAGTTTGGGTCCATATAGTTGTCCTAGTGTCTCCTTGTCTATGGCTTGGTTGTCTAGATGGGTTAGTGTCCTCTAATTTCTACAGTCTAAGTAAACTTATTAATATAGGTCATAAGGACAAAGGAGTGGTAGGTTGTGGGGTATTTTACCCAACTTACAAGAGTTAAACTAATAGTGTTTTGGGACAAACGAAACATGTCTATCTAGTTGGGATCACCTATCTAACCTCTAGCAAGCACGAAGGGAAGATAAAAATTATGATAGAAAGAATCAAGCAAGATGCAATCGATAAGTCAGGTGGTAGTTCGAAAATAGAATCGAGGGGAGAGGTCAAGTATGTGGATGAGATCCTAGACTCTAATCCTATTCGCGGGCTTGCTTGGTACGGTAAAGTAACCAAACAATTTATTTTGACCTTTCCAAAATATGTAGGACTAGAAACGTAGACATGCCAGCCGTATAATAAATATACGTAAGCTGTAAAATGCAGTAGATCCATGGCTAATCTCATCCACACAAAATAAATGAATAAAAGATATCATACAATGATAATGAATTGTATTGATACAATATGTTGGGTGGAGACACATACCAACAAAATAAAAGGAAGAGGTACATGATATACAAAAAAAATGACGAAGGTAGCAGGGTAGATCCAAGACACGTTATCCTCGAATAAGTGGAGAAGACCACGACCTCGACTAGAATACATACGAAAGACACGAACACACACATGGGGAGATAACCAGGTCCTCAGAGGGATGTAGCAAAACACATAATATCATACCAATATAACTGAATATAAATTGCTCAAATAAATAAGTCAATTGAATTATAACATGGTCCAATACACACCATTGAACTAGCGTACCATCCTCCCAACCAAACAAGGACAGGAGATGGTAAACTAATTCACAATGACGTATCTTTCAACGCTATAAATCCAATATGGTATCCGGACCCCATCAAGGATCAGTACCTTCTCATCGAAATAGTGAGCCACACCTACAACCGAACAAGGACAAGATGTGGCAAACTAGTCCACGATAAGTCATTGTTCCAAGCCACGGTCAGATACATGTACCCAAACCAAAAGTACTCATACCTAACGGATAAACGTGCCTAACCGTTCTAAGAGAAATATAGTTAAGAACAATCCTTCCTACGTATGGGCCCTGGCTAAAATGGGATCGGCATGGTCCCCCCATGGGGCACTAGGAGCCTCAAGCAGTAAGAGCATAACGTCACGCAGAACGTCAGTGGCCGTCAGTAATCAATGGGTCATCAACCCCGTATCTCCAACGTAGCATCCGGGTCACAAGAAAAAGTGCATCGTAGCCCATACGCTAAGGAATTGTCCTACCCGTCCAATGTCTACTATGTTGTATCCATAACACGAAACCTTTATAACCGCTAAGTCAAACTAGCATGCAATTCTATTAGCGGTTAATCCTATCGCACAGCTTATACATACTGGTAGCCAGCCAATCACGTACGTCTATGTTCTACATGTGACACACAACTTCGTGGTACAACGTGTCAAGGCCAATGAATGCAAAACACAAAGGTGGTCCCTTAAATCCAGGTTGAATGTATAAGAAAATAATACATAGCAGGAATTATAACTGAACTATAAGAATCTATCAAGTTATGCCATGTATCACAGTTTATTTTGTATTTGAAAATAATGAATAATGCTGAAATATGAGCTAAAACAAATAAACAACAAGTGATAAGGTGTCTTGCCTAGTTGGACGTCTGGTATACTGCGATGATCAAGGTGGCACGAACTGCGACTTCGGTGCAACAACTATAAAAGGTGACCACGGGTGGTGGCACGAACAGTTCCATTAGATCAAGAAGGATCAAATTAGTTAGGGTCGATAGGAGGAAGTACAGATTTGGCGAGGAATAGGAAAGAGGGGTTTAGTCACGGTCGAAAGAATAAAAAAAATTTGATCAATAATAAATATATATTTTTAGATAAAGACTTACTCTATAAATATTGTAGTTTGAAAATTACCTTTTTTATTAGTCAAATATTTTTAGGTAAATACTCGTAAGTCTAAAAATTTATAATTAAATAAAACCAAAGTAATATAATAATATCTTTAGGGGTTTTGAAATCCTATTTTTAAAAAATAAGTGTAAGGCCAAGCCCAATAGTATATTTATAACCTAAAGATCCCATGTCAAATATTTCTACAATAAAATTTATTAAAGCCCACATTTATTCCGTATCCTAACTTTTAATAAAAATACTACTTTATATATATATATATTAAAATATATATATATATATATATATATATTATATATATATATATATATATTATATATATATATATATAATATATATATATTTTTTTTAATATATATATATATATATATATATATATATATATATATATATATATTTATATATATTTCAACTAAAAAATTAACTCTAGGAAAATATTAATTGTGAATAACTATAATAAATAACACATCTGTTACTTTTATACTAATAAAAAATAATAAAACAGAAAGAAATTGGAAATGGAAAGTAGGAAAGTAACAAAAGGGCAGCAGCAGCAGCTCTCTGCTACTCACATCAAAAAGAGGAGAAGAGAGAGGGAGAACAGAGGGACTGAGTGAGAGAGATAACCGGAAAGAGAGAGTCGGGGGTCGGAGAGTGGGGAAGAGCGGAGGGGGGGAGAGAGGTAGCGGAAGGGGAGGAGCTGTGGGCCGAACAGAGACCACGGCAAAAAATGCTGGGCTACTCGGCCGTGCTCGCCACCGTAGACTGTCTGAGCGGTGCCGGCGCCGAGGACGCACTGGAGGGGTCCGATCATCGGGAGTGGGTCGGACCGACCGGATCTAGTGGCGGAGGTCTTCATCGTCCACGAGGGAGGCGGTGGCGGAAGGCCACGATCAGTGGCGCTGATGGGGGTTGGCCCAGTCGGCGGATCGCCGGCATGGGAGTCCGGGAACTGTGGGATAAAGGAACGAGAAGGAGGAGACTCTCTCCGCGACTGTGCGGAGGCGACGGCGAGGCGGTGGAGGCGCTAATGTGGAGTCTAGGGGCGGCCGAATTTTGCAGCGGTGCTCCGCCTTGCCACGGTGTGGGCGGCGAGGTAAGAGATGCTGGGGTTTGTTGTTTTGTTATTTATGGTGACGACGGGTGTAGGCTGGCATAGCGGCGGCCGCAGTGGTGGTGTGTTTTTGTTTCGGTAAGACGATGATGGCGATGGTGATGGTCTTTGGTGGACAGGGTGGTTGTGATAATGGCTGTGGGTTTTATAAAGATGGCGCCAGCTGGAATTGGCTATGTCGGTGGTACGGACGACAGATTTTAGGGAACGACGGTGATGATAATGGTGTTTCTAGTGTTAGGGGGTTCGGGTCTGCAGCCGTTGGCCAGGGTGGTTGAGAGAGTTGGGCTGGGTCATTAGTGGCGACAATGGTGTTAGGTCGAAGGGTGTTGCAGCAAACAGGAGACAGAACGGTGGATGGGTGCTGAATATGGTTGGCTGGCCCGGGGCTAGACTTAGGTTAGGGATCGGAGATTGTGTCAGGATTGTCGACACGAAGGAGATAATGTATATGTACAAAGATAATCTATTGGAGTTGGACACCGACACGATGCACTCATGTTGCAGTGAAAATTTATGGAAATTATTATGGGAGAAATCATGAGGCGGTTCCTTATATATAGGGGTAAGCTCCTTGTTGGATAAGGAGTAGGATAAACATTTGAAACCCCTTAGATAGATCACTATTTTAGTTTAAATCAATCAATTAAATCAAGACCAAATCTAAATCTAATTCAAATCCAAATAAATCTAAATCAACTCATATATAGCTAATTCACATAAATTATTACTATCAATTAAATAAAAATTAATCCAAGTTTAAATAATCATAATAAATTCAAATTATCTTTTCTATAGATAATAAAATAATTAAATTTTAAAAATGATAATAAATACTAAACTATTTGAAATACCTTTTTAGCAAGTTAAAGTAATTAATAAAATAAATTCGAAAATTAATTTATACGTAAATTATATCTTACGTATTTGCATGAGAAGAAGGTATTTTTATGAAACATAGTTTTCTAAATCGCCAATAAAATAAACTTGCCTTTTTATAATAATAAAATTAAATAATATTTTTGAAATCTTGGTGTGACGCTTTTCACAACTTTAAGTAAATAAAAGTAATTACTATATATTATTTTGAAACTATAAAAATCTATAATCAAAATGTTTTTCTAAAAATATGTACCTCGCACATATTCGCACTCGACGAGCAAATACAAAAATAAAAAAATTAGCACCAAATTTAAAATAAAAAATCGTAGAAAAAATTTAGGGAGTTTACATCCTATCCAACTTACAAGAATTTCGTCCTCGAAATTAAGAATAATTAGGGGGGTTGAGAAGGTACAAGGATATATCGATAAGATCAAATCACTGGGCGTGGCAAGGAAACGACGTTCAACACAAACATGCTTTAGAAAATCGTGATTTCGATAACTACGAAAATAAATCATGGATATGGTATGGATGAGGGTTGCTAGTCAAGGCAATAAAATCATGATGAAACGAAAGGAGTAAATCAAGAGAATAATTTAGGGACTTGGGAGAGATGGTTCTACGGAGAAGGGTGCATGGTAAATATCTAGGTTGAGGGCACGAATGAAAGGTTGATTGGAATCATTTTAAAATTTCACAGAACGTTGCAATAATAGATATGGTATCGATGAGTAGTTCAAAGCGAGGATATAGTCACCTTGGTTGGTTCATGGCTAACTACCTTGGCAATAGATGGTGGGACAACTAGAGATGATACTTTGGGTCAATCTATTAAGTACGAGTCTTCGTCTAAAATAGGTGAAAGACGAAAACCAATATGAGTCCAAAGAAGTTGTTTTCGAATACCAATGTGTGGTTCAAAAGCGAGTGAGTAATTCAAAAAGAATTGCCAAGGCTGTCGCGGATGGGACTCTAGAGGGCAAGTTTAGCTATGTCTCCCTCCACGTAGAACGATAGATAAAGGCGAATCAAAGTGCACTAGGTTGATCAAACCATCATGCACCGGTTCTGATTAGACAATATGTTAGTGAGAGCGCTCCCAATAAAATATGTCATGAACAAGCTCGATAAGGAATGAGTTTGCAAAACTAGGCTATATTAGCATCATTCGTCAAGATAGTCCAAAATATAAGTACAAGAGGTAATGATTGACAGGAAATATGAATAGTTCAAGTCCCTAAAAAAGCTAAGTCTCGCCCGAAGTTTGGGTCCATATAGTTGTCCTAGTGTCTCCTTGTCTATGGCTTGGTTGGCTACATGGGTTAGGGTCCTCTAATTTCTACAGTCTAAGTAAAGTTATTAATAAAGGTCATAAGGACAAAAGAGTGTTAGGTCGTTGGGTATTCTACCCAACTTACAAGAGTTAAACTAGTGGTGTTTTGGGACAAACGAAACATGTCTATGTAGTAGGGATCACCTGTCTAACCTCTAGCAAGCACGAAAGGAAGATAAGAATTATGATAGAAGGAATCAAGCAAGATGCAATCGATAAGTCACATGGTAGTTCGAAAATAGAATCGAGGAAAGAGGTCAAGTATGTGGATGAGATCCTAGACTCTAGTCCTATTCGCAGACTTGCTTGGTACGGTAAAGTAACCAAACAATTTATCTTGACCTACATGGGCCACCAATGAAATATGTAACGCTCCAGTCCCAAAATACGTAGGACTAGAAACGTTGACATGCCAACCATATAATAAATATACGTAAGCTGTAAAATGCAGTAGAACCATGACTAATCTCATCCACACAAAATAAATGAATAAAAGATATCATATAATGATAATGAATTGTCTTGATACAATATGTTGGGTGGAGACACATCCACTACCAACAAAATAAAAGGAAGAGGTACATGATATACAATAGAAATAACAAAGGTAGCAGGATATATCCAAGACACGTCATCCTCGAATAAGTGGAGAAGACCACGATCTCGACTAGAATACCTGCGAAAGACACGAACACACACCTGGGAAGATAACCAGGTCCTCAGAGGGATGTACCAAGATACATAATATCATGCCAATATAACTGAATATAAATTGCTCAAATAAATAAGTCAATTGAATTATAAATGGTCCAATACACACCATTGAACTAGTGTACCATCCCCCCAACCAAACAAGGATATGTGATGGTAAACTAATTCACGATGACGTATCTTTCCATGCTATAAATCCAATATGGTATCCGGACTCCAACAAGGTTCAGTACCTTCTCATCAAAATAGTGAGCCACACCTACAACCAAACAAAGACAAGATGTGGCAAACTAGTTCACGACAAGTCACTGTTCCAAGCCACGGCCAGATACAAGTACCCAAACCAAAAGTACTCGTACCTAACGGATAAAGGTGTCTAACAGTTCTAAGTGAAATGTAGTTAAGAAAAATCCTTCCTACGCATGGGCCCTAGCTAAAATGGGATCGATATGGTCCCCCTTGGGGCACCAGGGGCCTCAAGCAGTAAAAATGTTCCGCAGAATGTCAGTGGCCGTTAGTAATCAATAGGTCATCAATCCCGTATCTCCAGCGGAGCATCCGGGTCACAAGGCAAAGTACATCGTAGCCCATATGCTAAGGAATTGTCCTCTCCGCCCAATACCTACTATGTTGTATCCACAACACGAAACCTCTATAACCGCTAAGTCAAACTAGCATACAATTCTATTAGCAGTTAATCCTATTGCACAGCTTACACGTACTGGTGGCCAGCCAATCACACACGTCTGTGTTCTACATGCGACACACAACTTTGTGGTACAACGTGTCAAGGCCAATGAATGCAACACACAAAGGTGGTCCCTTAAATCTAGGTTGAATGTATAAGAAAATAATACATAGCAGAAATTATAACTGAACAGTAAGAATCTATCAAGTTATGCCATGTATCACAGTTTATTTTGCATAAAGAAAATAATGAATAATGCATGAAATATGGGCTAAAATAAATAAACAGCAAGTGGCAAGGTGTTTTGCCTGGTAGGACGCCTGGTGTGCTGCGATGATCAAGGTGGCACGAACTGCGACTTCGGTGCAACAACTATGCAAGGTGACCTTGGGTGGTCGCATAGACTGTTCTATTGGGTCTAGTATGGTCAAATTAGTTAGGGTCGATAGGAGGAAGTACAGATTTGGCGAGGAATAGGAAAGAGGGGTTTAGTCACAGTCGAAAGAATAAAGAAAATTTGATCAATAATAAATATATGTTTTTAGATAAAGACTTACTCTATAATATTGTAGTTTAAAAATTACCCGTTTTATTATTCAAATATTTTTAGGTAAATACTCGTAAGTCTAAAAATTTATAATTAAATAAAACTAAAATAATATAATAATATTTTTATGGGTTTTGAAATCCTATTTTTTTTAAAAATAAGTGTAAGGCCAAGCCCAATAGTATATTTATAACCTAAAATGCCCATGTCAAATATTAATACAATAAAATTTATTAAAGCCCACATTTATTCCATATCCTAAAATATCTTTTAATAAAAACACTTTATCCAAGTGTATATATATATATATATATATATATATATATATATATATATATATATATATATATATATATATAAAATATATATATATATATATATTTCAACTAAAAAATTAACGCCAGGAAAATATTAATTGTGAATAACTATAATAAATAACACATTTGTTACTTTTATACTAATAAAAAAATAAAACAGAAAGAAATTAGAGAAGGAAAGAAGGAAAGTAATAAAAGGGCAGCAGCAGCAGCTCTCTGCTGCTCACATCAAAACGAGGAGGAGAGAGCGAAAGAACAGAGGGACTGAGTGAGAGGGATGACCGAGAAGAGAGAGTCGAGGGTCGGAGAGTGGAGAAGAGCGGAGAGGGGCGAGAGGTAGCGTAAGGGGAGGAGCTATGGGCCGAGCGCGGAGACAACGGCAGAAAATGCTGGCCTGCTCAGCCGTGCTCACCACTGTAGGCGGTCTGAGCGGTGCCGGCTACGAGGACGCGCTGGAGGGGTCCGATCATCGGGAGTGGGTCGGATCGACCGGATCTAGTGGCGGAGGTCCTCATCGTCCACGAGGGAGGCGGTGGCGGAAGGCAACGATGAGTGGCGCTGATGGGGGGTCGGCCTAGTCGGTGGATCGCCGACATAGGAGTCCGGGAACCTTTGGGATAAGGGAATGAGGAGGAGGAGACTCTCTCCACGGCTGTGTGGAGGCGACGTCGAGGTGGTGGAGGCGCTGATGTAGAGTCTAGGGGTGGCCGAATTTTGCAGCGGCGCTCTGCCTTGCCACGGTGTGTGCGGCGAGGTAAGCGATGTTTGGGTTTGTTGTTTGCTTATTTATGGTGGTGACGGGTGTAGGCTGCCATGGCGGCAGCCACGGTGGTGGTGTGTTTTTGGGGTCTCGATCGGGAAGACGATGATGGCAATGGTGGTGGTCTTTGGTGGATAAGGTGGTTGTGGTAGTGGCTGTGGGTTTTATAAGGGCGGCGCCGGCTGGCATTTGCCGTGGCGGTGGTGTGGGCGACATATTTTAGGGAACGGCGGTGATGATGATGGTTGGCTGGCCCGGGGCTAGAATTAGGTTAGGGATCGGAGATTGTGTCGGAATTGTCGACACGAAGGGGATGATGTATATGTACAAAGATAATCTATTGGAGTTGGACACCGACACGATGCACTCATGTTGCGGTAGAAATTTGTAGAAATTATTGTGGGAGAAATCATGAGGCGGTTCCCTATATATAGGGGTAAGCTCCTTGTTGGATAAGGAGTAGGATAAACATTTAAATCCCCTTAGATAGATCACTATTTTAGTTTAAATCAATCAATTAAATCAAGACCAAATCTAAATCTAATTCAAATCCAAATAAATCTAAATCAACTTATATATAGCTAATTCACATAAATTATACTATCAATTAAATAAAAATTAATCCAAGTTTAAATTATCATAATAAATTCAAATTATCTTTTCTATAAATAATAAAAATAATTAAATTTCAAAAATGATAATAAATACTAAACTATTTGAAATACCTTTTTAGTAAGTTAAAATAATTAATAAAATAAATTCGAAAATTAATTTATACATAAATTACATCTTACGTATTTGCATGAGAAGAAGGTATTTTTATGAAACATAGTTTTCTAAATCGCCAATAAAATAAACTCGCCTTTTATTAATAATAAAATTAAATAATGTTTTTGAAATCTCGATGCGACGCTTTTCATAACTTTAAGTAAATAAAAGTAATTACTATATATTATTTTGAAACTATAAAAATCTATAATCAAAATGTTTTTCTAAAATATGTACCTCGCACGTATTTGCGCTCGACGAGCAAATACAAAAATAAAAAGATTAGTACCAAATTTAAAATAAAAAATCGTAGTAAAAATTTAGGGAGTTTACAGCAGCCCCCCTCTTACTGCTACAGATGCTGCTCTGCAATCCCCCCAAGATGGCTGCTCTTCACTGTTGTCCCACTTCTCTTCTCATCTATTCTTCCTCTATTCACACCTCTATGTCCCCTCAATACACTACAAGAAAATTAATTTTTTCCAACGTTTTATAAACTTCGAAAAAAAGGTCAAAAATATTGGCATAGTTATTCCCAACGTTTCTTCAACGTTTTTGACAAACGTCGTCGTTGCCGCAGTTGGGAATTTACAACGTTTTGGGTAAACGTTGGTATAAGTAAAGACGACGTTTGGGACGACGTTTAATAAACGTCGACAATTGTACAATAATGGATAATAATTTTTCAACATTTTAATAAAAATGTCGAAAACTAAACTTATTTCCCGACCTTTTACAAAAAAGGTTGGGGTCTGCTTCTCCAACTTTTTCCAGTAATTTCTCAACGTTTTAACATAAACGTCGGTATAGCTAAAGCCATTTAAAAAAAATACAATTTGAATGTATTTGTCATGCACTTGTATTCAACCAGCTTCTTAATGTTTAATTAAATCATACTCCAATTAATATTATAAATTCAACAATATAAAATCTACACAATAAACTTTTATTGATCAAAATACAACATTTTACTATACAACCGAGGAAAATAAAACAAGTCAAAATACATCATTTTTCTCATCATCATGTAGGATCAGCCAATTAGATGTACATCCCTCCTTTATGTCTTCAAATTTGTGAGTATATAAGCATTACTCCTTGGTATGTATAACCAGCAGGTGCAATGTACTCGACCCAAAAATTTCTACTTTTTTCTCATCATCCTGCAAAGAATAGCAGTTGACATGTAAAACAAATTATACAATTTCTAAAACAAAGTTTATGACTTTCCACAAGAGAGATGGCACCGCAATACTAGATATTATTAATATTGTTCAAAGTAGAAAAGCCGGAGACCTTAATTGTTTCTCTGATTTTCTCCTTTTGATGGATAAGTAAAAAAAAATCATAACCTCTTGGTTTGGACAAAGAGGCTCTCATAGTGTGTATGCATTCATGTTATATATATAACTAGGCATTTCTCCATTTACATGTTATATATATATATATATATATATATATATATATATATATATATATATATATATATATATATATAATATATATATATATATATATATATATATATATATATATATATATATATATAACTAGGCATTTCTCCATTTCATCCAAGGCAACATTCAAAAATACATATTTCTTTTATAGAGAACGAAGAGAGATGGGCCTGCAAAGTTTTCAATCAATGCTCACATAGCAAATACATTCAAATAAGAAATTTTTAAGGGTCTTTTCACTCAAAATTTCACTAACCTCAAGAATTCCCCTTAGTAATTTGGCAAGGACGTCTACAATCTTCTGATGGCTTGAACTTGTTTTATACACCTTATATTTTGCGTCTAGCTGCTTCATGGGTGAGCCAATACATAATAATCAAGCTCAAACATATCTCGATGACTGAGAAATACATAATAAAATGAAAAAGATATTAGCTAAGATGGTAACATTATAGGCGAACCTCATTTTTGAGATTTTTTTGGGAGATAAGTTGCCAACACAGATAAGAGAGTGCAATAATGATGCTGAGCTTTTGAATTGCTTAAAACCACAAATCTCCATACAAAAAAAAACGTACGGTTAGCTACACATCAGGTCTCAAAAGTAGAATTGTAGATCTTACCTCATCTACATCGTCATTTTTATATGAGTTGTATCTAAAAGCTTGGCTTAATTATATTATTTGCTACGGCTGAGACATCATAGTCCCTATCTTGTATCTCATCATCATGGCTATCCCTTGTCCTTTCTTGCAATGAAGTTGGACGACTGCAAACAACAGGGGAAAACTTGACTTCAAGTGTGATTTATCTTAATAAGTAGAACTATTTGAACAATTTCATAAGCCATTGAAAAAAAATAATGTATTCAGCAAGAAACTTACTGATATCGCCCTTCTCCTCAATGGGCTCTCAAATGACATCTATGATGCATCCTAGTGTAGCACTCCCGACAGGGACCTAATAGATAACAAAAGATAATTAATTGTGTCATCAATTGTCTCAAATTGGATCATTCAACCTAACAATTGTCTCAAATTGGATCAATCCCTCTCCCCAACATTGCAGATGTCTACTGCTTTGCCAAATAAATGTTTAATGCACGAGAACCATGTCCAAGCTCAATTGAAGCTTTTCAACTTTCACACCCAAAACATGCATGAAGAAAAATATAGTAAGATATTTGGAACACTCATAAAAATATAGGACATAATAAGATTACAAATAATGTAGGCATTGTTGCTCCTCAAATGCAGGAACCTGTAACATATAAAGAACTATAATTGATCATCACTGGCTATTTCTTGTATTGAAATGAATTTGTGTCACATTACTGACTACCAAATCCAATCAGTAGAGAAGGTAAGTAGCTTTTTGTAGAAGGATGAGAGTAAGATAGCCATTTTCCTAGCATATTGTCTAATAATAACGAAGCTCAGAACTGTTCAATCATGCCATCCAGTTATCTACTAAATTGACAAGACTAAGACATGAAATCCTACCTCTGCCTGCCTTCCAGCATGTAATCCAATGCCAAATGCATCATACATCACCTGTCAAGCAGTACTGTATTAGAAGTCTTTAACATAGACAAAATGTTACCATAATTAGGCATCTTGAGTAGCCTACTATTTTTTACAACTACAGTAGTTCTTCGGGATCACAACAAATAGTTTCCTGTAAAGAGAAAGAACTAAGGTGAAAGAATAAGGATATATCAAAGTTAATTTTGATGGCAAGAGCAGGAAAGGATAACATCGATCATAACATAATTAGTGTTGTAGGAAGAACAAGGATAAGACAATATATATATAGTCTGTTGATGGCAAGAGCATGAAAGAATAACATCGATCATAACATAATTAGTTAATTTTGATTCCATTCCATTATCCTCCAAGATGTCCAAGAGAGAAAAAGAATCCATTTTTACAATATCTTTTTATATATAGGAAAAGGAGGTTCCGGATATCTGGGTATTTGTGTAGTTGCATCCAAATTGTTAATTTGCTTATAGGAAAGAACAAAACAAAAGACCGAGGAACCAATATCATGTTACATCTTACCATGCACAGAGCACCAATTGCTAAAGCAGCATATACAGCAACTCGAGGAATAGACTCTGCACCAAGTTTGCACAATATATGTGGAGGAATATTTGACAAGTAGCTGTTAGAAAGATAGTAAAATGCTATAATACAATATATAGCGTTCAGAACAAAGCAAAATGTTGAAACCAACTGCTACACACGGTTTGGTCAAGGATAAAACCAAAATGGACACTTGAAATCCTTGAGGGAACAAGAACAGTTTTCAATAAAATGACTAACTTGATTTTGAATAAGAATAAACTAGTATGTGCATCTTGAAGAATACATGAGAATTGAAATTAAAAATCTGAGATTAGGTTGCTTTGTAGAGAATTAAAAGTATGGTTGACGATTATCTGATAGCCAAGCCATGTTTGACCTGCTATGCTCAAACTAATAAATAAATTATTCTTCCTCCATTTCTTGCTCTTGCGAGTAAATTAGCTATTACATAACACCAGCACAATAGACAGGAAGTAAATGAACATAAAAAACAAATACAATTATCATATAATAGAAAAGAGTTGAACCTTAAAGATGTCATTGGCAGCTTTTGAACTCTTATCTGACACATTAGATGATCCTTTAGTGTCAGCATGCATATGCATGACAGCTGCCTTCATCCACCGGTGTATGAATGCCTCCCATGATTGCAGCGCAAGAAATGCAACAAAAATATTCCTCGATACATGAAGCGATTCTGCAATTTCAAGGAGTGCCTTCTCATATGCAGTGTGCAATTTAACAAGATCCTAGAGACACCACATTCGATAATTTTTTTTCCAAATAATCCAGTGTAGCAGCTAACAGTAATAAAATCACATGTAAATGCCTCAACCATTGCAAAGTAGCATAGAACTCTTACCTTTGGTGTCCCCAGGGTATCTTTAGGAGTGAAAATGATGGATAATAAAGCTGCACCAGGTAATTCACCAGGACTAAATTTTTGCTTCCCGGCGGAGATAATGTGCAAATATCAAATGAGAATCATCGGAGTGAAATAACTAGCCAACATATGCCCCATTCATAAGCTTATTATTTATCTTTGGCAAATGTAACGTGTTGTACAAGCAGAATTGCAGAGACGTGATTAAATTCTGAAAGAGGACGACCAAGGTGTTCTTAACAAAGCTATTTGAAACAATTGACTTGGAAAATGATAGGTAAAATATTTAACTGAAATAGCAAGAGGACAAAGATACTTTCAAGCAAGGGATCGCTGACTGACTCTAGGTTGGACTGGGAACACAAGCCCGATACGTAAATCTATGTGAATCAGCTGGTTACTTGCATACCTAAAGAGGACATCTTTGGCATTTTGGCCTTAGAAGATGTGTACTTGGGTCACAGAAACAGCCTCTAACTGACGAAATAGGGAGTAAGACGGCACATCTTGACCCTCCCCGCAAGCCTATGAAACATAGGTACGGGTTCGAGTACCCTGTACGTCAGTATGATAATTTTAAAAATTCACGATACAGGTACGGCTGTAGGATGAATGTGTATCATATTATGTTATATGTTTGCAGATTAGTTGTATTCATTCATAATATACTATACATCTCTAAGGTAATAGAGAAATGCCCGAATTGGGCAAAGGTTCCCTGTTCCTATCAGTATTACTAACCATTACATGCACTTTTGACATACTTATGTTTACATCCTTATGTCATGGATCCTCTTTCACAGTAATATCTTGCACATTTCCTCTTATTGGAACACTCATGTTTCTGTCCATCCATATGTGACATTTTATATTGCAAGCGCACTCACATAAGCATAGATATCATAGTCTTCTTCCTGCTGTGCCATAGCAGCTCCTTGATTTCATCCTCCAACTCATAATTTCTTTTGCACTTCATCCCCTGATTTAGCCTGCTCGATTTCCATACATATGTTGTGCATAAGCATTTGAAATATATACCTTTTATTGATTCCAGTTCCCTTTTGCATAATGAGCATTGCCCATCAATCTGTATTCCCGTATTGCACGGACACGATAAGGTAAGGGCACAGTGAGACACAACACCTATATTGGTGTCCTAGTGTGTTTTGGAGCGTCCAGGATGCTATGTTGCACGGACACAGAAAAATGATCCATATCTGTATTGTGTCACTATTTGTGCTCATGCAGCATAAGTAACTACCTTTATACTCATTTGAAAATGTTGTATCATGTATCCATATCCGTGCAACATAGCCAGGATGTGTCCGGTACATGTATGACACGACACAATCCACATTTTGGATTGTCCGTGTTTCCTAGTCATTCCCAATCCAATAGTCTATTCTTTCTAGGTATTTCCCATCCAATAAGTCTCTTCTTAGTTAGCAGTCAGTCTGTTCCATATGGCCTTGAGCACATACTCATCTTTATGCAATATATATATATATATATATATATATATATATATATATATATATTCAAAACATAGTCAACAAAAGACGTTCGATTAAAAGATCAAATAGAACTATAGAAGTACAAACACGCATCTTTAATCTTCATAACTAAATAGCAGTCAACATCCGCCACTTGTTATTCATTATCATCACCATCATATGTAAACAATACAACTTCCAACTCAGTTTCATCAAGAGATAAGTTGACAGTTCCAAGAACTCTGACATCATTAAATGGCTCAATATCCCATATCCTTTGTTGCACCTAAGGTTGTGAAAAGCGCTAGGAGCTAGGCAGGCGGGCACCCGCCGCCTAGCTTGTAGCCCACCTAAATGGCCGCCTAGATCTAGGTGGTTCAAAAAAAATCCAAAAAACCTACTAAAAAATGCTATAATACAATATATAGCGTTCAAAACCTCCGATACTGCCGATACCGCCGATCCCGATACTCATAGGAATGGTCCGATACCGATTCGGATACCGATTCTTTGAACCTTATTTGTAACCTTATTATTCGATAACCTGCAGAAAATCCTCTCAGCGGTCACTCAAATATTAGGAAAACCTCTACAGTTCAAAATACAAATAAACCTTTACTATTCATCAGCTGGTCAACTCCATTAACTTCTACACCTTTCATTTTACCTTACTCATTCCAAATATTATTATATCAAGGAACATTGTAACCTCTTTATTCGATAACCTGCAGAAAATCCTCTCAGCAGTCGCTCAAATATTAAGAAAACCCCTATAGTTCAAAATACAAATAAACCCTTACTATTCATCAGCTGGTCAACTCCATTAACTTCTACACATTTTCATTTTACCTTACCAATGGTTAGCAGGTCAAATCTGTTGATTATATAAATTTATGCTTTCGGATACTTTCACAGCTTCATCCCTTCTTCCTCTTCCAAGACCTAACTTTAAACCCTAACCTCAATTCAGAAAAGAAAGAAGTAAATATGGATTTGGAAGGAGTTATGTTTGAGTATGAAAGAAAGGGGCTGGTGTGGGTAAGAAAGTAGAGAGAAAATAAAGGAGTTTAGTTTTGGGTTTTGAGCTAAAGTTAGCATTCAGGGGGATGATGAGTGAAAAAAAAAATGTAGTACAGATTACCGTGTAGACTTAGGATTTCAGATTAAAATTTTGAAGAGGAAGAGGGCATGTTGTCAATCTTTTAAGTTTATGGAATTGATCACTTGACTAGAGGCATGGAAGAAAAGTGGTCATTTAACCTATAGATAATAAGAGAACATGTTAGGAAAATCCCCTATGTTAAACCTGTTAGTATACAAAATCTACTCTATAGTTAAACATATTAGTAAGAACAGCCTCGCAAATACAAATATAGCATAATTCAACAATGCACTTTTTTATGTTTCCCCCAACAAATCCTAGATAAGATACAGATGAGAAATATGATGTACCTTCAGAAGTCCACCTATAACTTCAACCTTGTTCTTTCTGTCAGTTGCATGAAAACAATTAGAAATCAGACCCAAAGAAATTACAGCTGGCCATTGTTGGTGCTCATGTTCATCCTGGAACAACCATTTCATTAGAAGGCTTGATGAAGCGCAGATCACTCCGTGGGCAGATGAAAAAACAACCTGAGGAAAATGTGCATTTCGATTAGAAGCAGGAAAGAAAATTGCAGGATTAAGATACAATGAAACGAATGCTGGTTCTTATACAGTTGCGTCATCATTGAGTATACAGAATCTATATATGTCAACAGGCCAACAAAAATACATGCTACTCTGTGCAACATATAAGCATATTGGCAAATCTAACTTGGATAAGCTATATTCACGACCTTAGTCTCTATCACAGAGCAAGCCTATCTATATGGTAGAAGTATCTCAAACGATGATCTTGTGTAGATGGTGTTGTGGTATGCTTTGGAACGTTTTAGTCATTGGTTAGGTAATCAAACAAAGTATACAATACTTTACATATTTAACAAATTAAAAGACAATGACAATGGTAGGATTTTGAAAACACAAGGAAAAGAATATGAGATGATAACTTGAAGATGTCAGTTGGAGTAGAGATAGAGAAGAAGGATAGCTGCGCTTGTTTCTTATGAAGGTCAGATCTCTTTATGTTTTCATTTGATACCTCACAACTAAGTATGGCTTCTTCCTTTCTTCTTACCTGGCAGTTCTCCATTTTTGGTAACATGCACCATCATCTGGGTCAATTGAAGAAGAGAGAGAGAGAGAGAGAGAGAGAGGGGAAGGTTAGCATGCACCATCATCTGGGTCATGCAATGTATGTTGGAGTGGGAGGGGTTCCCAACCTATGTGGAGAAGACCCCGGAGTGCGACGAGCGCCGTTCGTGTGTCGAAGAAGCTCGGGAAGTAGGCGACGAAGTTGCTGCTGTTGCTGCTGGAGCTGCTGGAAGCAGGGGATCCGAGTTCGGACCGAACTCGGTCCCATGGCGAGTTCGGGCAGAACTCGGTCTGGCCGTTCCAGGGTTTGGCCAGTAGGTGCTGGTTGCCCCACACAAAGTTCTGGCCGAACTCTGTGTCGTCGGGGGCTGAAGCGGATTTCTGGATGAGTTTTCATCATTGGATCTAATCCAATGGTCCAGGTTGGTTGCGAGATTAGGGAGATATATTGAGTTTTCTCAACCCTAACTCATTATCGCAACGTAACACAACTTTTGGAGAGAGAAGGAGGCAAGAGTGCCATTGCAACTTCGGAGAAGAAGACGGAGGATTGAAGGTCGTTTTCGAAGGAGATCGTATTTCGGGTAATCTCTACTCGTCGTTCTCGCTCTTCGTAGCCTTGTAATCATTGTTCTTATCTCTGAGTGTTGTGGGGATCCGATTTGGATCGGGAGGAGTTTGTAGAGGGTGTAATTCTTCTATTCCATTAGTGGAGGCTTCTCAGGGTTGGACTCCGATCGTCCCGTGGTTTTTCCCGCAAGGGTTCCACGTCAAAAATTCTCTGTGTCTGCGTGATTGTTTTTGTGTGGCTATTTTTGGGTTCGTGCGTTGTATTGCTCGGTCCTCTCGCAGGTACTCTCCGGTTTGGGGAAAGGTTTCCGCGTTTCTTTCCCAACAGAGTGGTATCAGAGCCAGGTTCAAAGGGTATCAGGAGTTGACAGAGGAACCAGAGAGGAGAGATGGACGCGAAGCCGGTGCGCATGGTAAACCTTAATGGCACAAACTATCATTATTGGCAGAGCAAGATGAAAGATTTGCTATTTGTCAAGAAGCTGCATCTACCCGTGTTTGCATCCGAGAGGCCCAGTGATAAATCCGAGGAGGACTAGACATTCGAGCACATACAGGTGTGTGGGTACATAAGGCATTTTGTTGACGAGAACGTGTACAATCACGTTGCCAATATTGAGCATGCAAAGACGTTGTGGGATAAGCTGGAATCTTTGTACGCGAAGAAGACCGGGGTAAACAAGTTGTTCCTGATCCGGACGATGATGGGTCTGCGGTACAAAGATGGGGCGTCTATTACGGATCACTTGAGTGATTTCCAGGGCGTGGTTGACCAGCTATCTTCTATGGGAGTCAAGTTCGACGACGAAGTTCAGGGACTGTGGCTGCTGTGTACATTGCCAGACTCGTGGGAGACCGTACGAGTATCTATGATCGCTTCTGCTCCAGAGGGCGTGGTCAGTCTGGAGTTTGCCAAGAGCGGGGTGTTGAATGAAGAGATGCGGAGACGTTCTCAGGGCACTTCATCCACATCCCACCACTCAGAGGCACTTGTTTCAGAGAGCTGCGGAAGGGGCAAAAGCAGGGGTCCAGGTGGTGGCAGAGACAAGAGCAGGGAAAAGTCCAAGGGTCGTTACGAGGACTCAAAGTGTTACCATTGCGGTAAGAAGGGCCATATCAAGCGGAATTGTTTCACTTGGAAGAGAGAGAAGAAGGGCGACAAGGGGAAACAAGAAGAGAACACTACAGCGGCGGCCTCGGTGCATGGAGGCGATGTGATCGTCGTAGGTGATGAGGTCATTACTAACCTTGCCTGCGATGACAATTCTTGGCTGGTGGACACAGGGGCTTCAGCACATGTATCTCACAATAGGGTACTGTTTGCTACTTACACGACAGGCGACTGTGGCGTGTTGAAGATGGGCAATGGAGATGTGTCGAAGGCGGTTGTCGTTGGAGATGTGCATTTGAGAACGAAGACGGGTACGATTCTTGTTCTCAAGGATGTTCGTCATGTCCCTGATATCCGTTTCAACCTGGTGTCGGTTGGAAGGTTGGATGACGAGGGATTCTTCAGTCTCTTCGGAAACAGTCAGTGGAAGCTTTCCAGAGGTTCGATGGTGATTGCCAGAGGAAGCAAGAAGTCCGGTCTCTACTATATGGAGGGGAGCGCAGAGGGGGCACAGGAGGTGAATGCAGTCAGTGATGCGTCTACCGAGTTGTGGCACAGGCGGCTCGGCCATATCAGCGAGAAGGGGATGAGCTACTTGGTGAACAGGAAAGTGATTCCGGGGCTCAAGTCTACAAAGTTGGAGAAATGCACGCACTGTTTAGCTGGGAAGCAAAATAGGGTGTCTTTCCAAAGTCACCCAAGTTCGAGGAAGCCAGCGTTGCTCGAGTTGATTCACTCGGATGTCTGCGGTCCTATGAAGGTAAAATCTCTTGGTGGTGCTTCTTACTTTGTGACTTTTATTGATGACTGTTCCAGGAAAGTTTGGGTCTATGCCTTAAAGACCAAGGATCAGGTGCTGCCTACTTTCAAGGAGTTTCAGGCCTCTGTTGAAAGGAAGACGGGCAAGAAGTTGTTGTGTGTTCGGTCCGACAATGGCGGCAAATACATCGGTCCTTTTGATGCGTATTGCAGAGAGCAAGGGATACGACACCAGAAGACTCCGCCAAAGACACCTCAGCTCAATGGTGTAGCGGAGCGCATGAACAGGACACTGATGGAGAGGGTGCGGTGTTTGCTGTCAGAAGCAAACTTGCCGGGCAGTTATTGGGGTGAGGCTCTTCTCACAGCTGCTTATATTATTAATTTGTCTCCTAGTGCTCCTTTACAGGGTGATGTGCCTGACAAAGTATGGTACGGCAAAGAGCCGTCATACAGTCACCTGCGGGCGTTTGGTTGTAAAGCCTTCGTGCATGTACCGAAGGACGAGAGGACCAAACTTGAGCCGAAGACGAGGCGATGCGTCTTTGTCGGCTACGATCGGGATGAGTTTGGCTATAGACTCGACGACCCAGTGGAAGGAAAGCTCTACAGAAGCAGGGACGTGGTGTTCGTCGAGGATCAGACCATGACCAACACTCAGGATTCCGAGACGCCTTCTGAGGCTGAGGAATTGCCTGAGTTAGAGTCATTTCGCTTCGAGCAGTTTCCAGAGGACATCGCAGAGGATCCAGTTATGGGGGAGCCGGTACATGGAGTTGCTCCCAACCTTGATCATCAGCCTGCTGATGGTGGTCAGGGTGTCTCTCAGGAGGATGAGCATGCCGGAGAGGTAGTTCCTGAAGGGGCGGAGGCTGTCGGTATACAGCCAGCACCAGTGGCTCCACTGAGAAGGAGTGACAGGGATCGTCGACCATCTACGAGATACTCACCGGATGAGTATGTGCTATTGACTGACGGGGGGGAGCCCAAAAGTTTTGTAGAGGCTATGGAAGACGAACACAGGCAGGAGTGGATGGTGGCTATGCAGGAGAAGATGAGTTCCTTGCACACCAATTCCACTTATGATCTGGTGCGGTTGCCAAAGGGCAAGAAGGCTTTGAAGAATCGATGGGTGTTCAGAGTGAAGTAGACGGAAGATGCTACTCGCCCTTGATAGAAAGCGAGGCTGGTAGTCAAGGGCTACGGTCAGCGGAAAGGCGTGGATTATGATGAGATCTTTTCGCCTGTCGTCAAGCATTCGTTTATTCGGGTGGTGCTAGCATTAGCAGCCAGTTTCGACTTGGAGGTCGAGCAGATGGACGTGAAGACGGCATTCCTCCACGGTGATCTTGAGGAGGAGTTGTACATGGAGCAGCCAGAGGGATTCTGCAAAAAGGGCAAGTCACATTTGGTCTGCCGGTTGAGGAAGAGCTTGTATGGTCTGAAGCAGGCTCCGAGACAGTGGTACAGGAAGTTCGAGTCGTTTATGGGGGAGCATGGTTATGCACAGACGACGTCGGATCATTATGCATTTGTAAGGTATTTTGCCGATGATGATTTTATCATCTTATTGCTCTATGTTGATGATATACTATTAGTGGGTCGGAATGCCACTAGGATAGCGGAGTTGAAGCGCCAACTGGGCACGGCCTTCTCTATGAAGGATTTGGACGCAGCGAAGACTATTCTTGGGATGGAGATCAGCCGAGAGAGAGAGTCCAAGCTGCTACACTTGTCCCAAACGAAGTACATTTACCGGGTACTTCAGCATTTCGGGATGGACGGGTCGAAGAAAGTGAGTTTCCCTCTCGCGGCTCACTTTAAGCTCACTGAGGAACAGTGTCCATCTACCGAGGACGAAAAGGAAGATATGGAGCGGGTTCCATATGCCTCAGCTGTGGAAAGCCTGATGTATGCTATGGTGTGTATGAGGCCAGATATTGATCATGCAGTTGGTACGGTTAGCAGGTATCTTTCAAATCCTGGAAGGGTACATTGGAGTGCGGTCAAGTGGATTCTACGATATCTTCAGGGCACTGCTGGTTGGAGACTTTCCTTTGGTGGTGACGAGCCGAAGCTGGTTGGGTATACCGACGCTGATATGGCTGGAGATATAGATACGAGGCGATCGACTTCGGGCTACGTGTTGATGTTTGCGGGAGGAGCAGTATCGTGGCAGTCGCGGTTGCAGAAGTGTGTTGCCTTGTCGACGACAGAGGCAAAGTACATTGTGGCGACGGAGGCTTACAAGGAGCTGTTGTGGATGAAGAAGCTGTTGCAAGAAATGGGACTGAAGCAAGAGCAGTATACTTTGCTTTGCGACAGTCAGAGTGCTATCCACCTTGTGAAGAATCAGACGTTTCATAGCCGGTCCAAGCACATCGAGACCCGGTATCATTGGATACGGGATGTGGTTGAGAAGAAGGACGCGGAGCTTGAGAAGGTGCATACAGATGACAATGGAGCTGATATGTTCATGAAGATTCTACCAAGGAGGAAGTTTGAGTACTGCAGGCAGGTCGTCGGGATGACGACGTCCTCCCCATAGTTGTGAAGGGGGAGATTTGTTGGAGTGGGAGGGGTTCCCAACCTATGTGGAGAAGACCCCAGAGTGCGACGAGCGCCGTTCGTGTGTCGAAGAAGCTCGGGAAGTAGGCGACGAAGTTGCTGCTGTTGCTGCTGGAGCTGCTGGAAGCAGGGGATCCGAGTTCGGGCCGAACTCGGTCCCATGGCGAGTTCGGGCCGTACTCGGTCTGGCCGTTCCAGGGTTTGGCCAGTAGGTGCTGGTTGCCCCACACAGAGTTCTGGTCGAACTCTGTGTCGTCGGGGGCTGAAGCGGATTTCTGGATGAGTTTTCATCATTGGATCTAATCCAACGGTCCAGGTTGGTTGCGGGATTAGGGAGATATATTGAGTTTTCTCAACCCTAACTCATTATCGCAACGTAACACAACTTTTGGAGAGAGAAGGAGGCAAGAGTGCCATTGCAACTTCGGAGAAGAAGACGGAGGATTGAAGGTCGTTTTCGAAGGAGATCGTGTTTCGGGTAATCTCTACTCGTCGTTCTCGCTCTTCGTAGCCTTGTAATCATTGTTCTTATCTCTGAGTGTTGTGGGGATCCGATTTGGATCGGGAGGAGTTTGTAGAGGGTGTAATTCTTCTATTCCATTAGTGGAGGCTTCTCAGGGTTGGACTCCGATCGTCCCGTGGTTTTTCCTGCAAGGGTTTCCACGTCAAAAATTCTCTGTGTCAGCGTGATTGTTTTTGTGTGGCTATTTTTGGGTTCGTGCGTTGTATTGCTCGGTCCTCTCGCAGGTACTCTCCGGTTTGGGGAAAGGTTTCCGCATTTCTTTCCCAATAATGTAGTCCCAACAGGATGGACATGGACTTGGTAACATTGATTCCAATTCTAACCTAATGGTTCAGATTTTTGTTAGGTAAGTTCTCGGAGGGAGGGTTGTTGAGAACAGCCCATCAAATAAGCGGCCTGATATCCTCCCTTAGTGGGTATTTGCGTAGTTGCATCCAAATTGTTACTTTGCTTATAGGAAAGAATAAAACAAAAGACCGAGGAACCAACATCATGTTACATCTTACCATACACAGAGCACCAATTGATAAAGCAGCATGTACAGCAACTCGAGGAATAGACTCCGCACCAAGTTTGCACAATATCTGTGGAGGAATATTTGACAAGTAGCTGTTAGGAAGATAGTAAAATGCTATAATAAAATATATAACATTCAAAACAAAGCAAAATGTTGAAACCAACTGCTACACACGGTTTGGTCAAGAATAAATCCAAAATGGACCCTTGAAATCCTTGAGGGAACAAGAAAAGTTTTCAATAAAATGACTAACCTGATTTTGAATAAGAATAAACTAGTATGTGCATCTTGAAGAATACATGAGAATTGAAATTTAAAATCTGAGATTAGGTTGCTTCATAATGAATTAAATGTATGGTTAACTATTATCCGATACCAAGCCATGTTTGACCTGCTATGTTCAAACTAATAAATAAATTATTCTTCCTCCATTTCTTGCTCTTGCGAGTAAATCAGCTATTATATAACACCAGCACAATAGATAGAAAATAAATGAACATAAAAAGCAATACAATTATTATATAATAGAAAAGAGTAAACCTTAAAGATGTCATTGGCAGCTTTTGAACTCTTAGCTGACACATTAGATGATCCTTTAGTGTCAGCAAGCATATGCATAACAACTGCCTTCATCCACCGGTGTATGAATGCCTCCCATGATTGCAGCGCAAGAAATGCAACAAAAATATTCTTTTGTTGCTCTTCTCAACAATTTGAATGGCACCCAGTTTAGAGTTTCAGGGGTAAGTCGAACAATGTAGCAAATGTCAGTCAGGAGGTGATTTGTGGCAAGCTTGCTTTCTGTAACTTGCCATATATGTGATGCAAATAGTCCATAGTTAAGAGAAGGAATTGCAGACTAAAGGCTGCAAACAAAAAAGAAATTTCAAATTAATAGATTATGCATAAATAATAACCTTATTTATATAATAATAAGGAAAAATGATAGTTGTCTGGCAATTTGCAACTCTGCTGCCATTAATCCATGCAGCTTTTGAGGCTGCTTCTAAAAAAAAAGCAGAAGCAACCATGATAAGCAATTCCAAACCCATCCTAAGTCTCCATGGAATGATCATATTTGGAACAGTACCTGTAGGTGAACAGGAACGAATTTGAATGTAATAAAATCACACACGGGCCAGTAAACAAGGCCACTTTATTGTAGGAATAAAGTCTCTCTTCAACCTGGCAAAAATTTGGTTTCACCTGAAGATGACAAAGAATAAATAAGTATAGAAATTCTTCTAGGTGGTCGAAACAAAAAGCAATATAAGTTGCCTCCAATTGATCGTGATGTGGATTGAATAAAAATAATTAAACTTTACAAATCACAAAGGAAGAAGAAATAACACGTCCAGTAGTAAGTTCAAAGTCTTAAGAGCATTTAGAATCAAATTGAAAGGAAGAGAACAGATACACCCCTGACACTAGCCTTTGAATTGAGAAACTTAATCAATGTCTATATCCGTGTGGTTTCCACATAAGGAACCAACTGCTGTGAATGGTTTGGTAAATAAAATTGTAAAAAAGACTACGTCCAGTTATTATATGATTAGACAATAATTATGGTCATAAAGGTATGAGAGATGAGCTCAGAAAACACTTTAAATTGTTCGGTCATGTTAGACACGACTTACGTAAACATTATGTTCCATACTATACCTCCTCCTACTCAGAACTCTCCCTTCAACTGTTAACGAACTAATTTTGTCCTGAACATAATTGATAAATGGCAGTTGATTGAGATAATTAAAATATATAGACAAGTCGTCATACTACTTGGAGTTTTATAGTATATGCCAGTATCTTACTTGTGGCAACCCTAAATCCCCTTCAAAGGAATCTGGAATAAGTGACTTTATTAACTAAGCATCGACAACAGTAGATAAAATCAAAATTCCCAAACCAGGTCTGGAATCCCATACCTGATCTCTGACGAAATTGACCAGTCCTGCTGCCTTCCTCGGCACGAGATCCCGGCCATAAAACCTAGAGCCGGTTATTATCAGCAACTATAATCAAGTAATGCCGACATTTCCATAAATCTTGAAAAACAAAACTAGATATTAAAGACCATAATATGGGAGAGACTTGGCATAAGGGAATAAATCAAGTAACAGACAAATACAATTGAAAAAACATTTCCTTCCATTCAAGTATTCAACAGTTGAAAAAATTAACTTAATTAGAGGAATGAACACGAAAAATAAGCATATTTTATTAGATGTGTTATTTACTTGTGGGATTGAGGGCAATATGAACATAAAAATGTCATTATACATGATAATATAGCTCTTAACACAATAAAGTTCTTGCCGAATGCAACATCGTTCTCAATACGGAACCATAACAACTACAACAAAAGCAAATACACTTTATTAGGTCCGATTGTCCCCATGGATGTTGATTTCTTCGTCTAAACCCTAGATCATGATCGAATCTACTATGTATATACAAAACCCCCAATTATTAACCCTAGATAATAAATAAGAAAAGTCAGAAAATGAGAAGTGGAGATGAAGGAGTGAGAGGTGACCAACCTTGCCGAGATGCACAGTAGTGACGGCGGCGCCGGCAACACCGGCTATCGAAAATGTCCCCTTGCCGCCCGACCTCTACTATGCGTAGTGGTGACGACACCCCTTGCCGCCCAAAAAAATTGAGAGAGAGAGAGAAAAGAAAAAAATTGAGAGAGAGAGAGAGAAATAAAAAAATTGAGAGAGAGAGACCAGAAAAAGGAGAAGAATAGTGTATTTGTTTTTGAGAGCAGGCGCGGTGTCTCTCATATCTGAGCGCCAATTATTTTTCCAGAAGCTGGTTAAATGAAAAATATGGTACGAAATAAATTTTGAGAACTTTCATAGCGTTGTTTGTATATAAACCAACGATTTTCTTCTAAATCAATAAACCAACGGTTTTTTTTTTTATTTTTTGGCTTAAAACGGTTTGCTTTTATTTTTAAAGTCAAAATTAAGCGACGTTTATACAAAACAGTCGCATATTTTCGACGTTTATATCCAAACGCCAGCTAATTCCTTGACGTTTATTGCAAATCGTTGGCATATCATCTCTATACCGACTAATGCATAAATGCCAGAAAATAAGCGTCGAGAATTCTCAACCTTTATGAGAAAATGTCGATATTTTTTAATGCTTATTATAAAACGTCGGTGTATCCTGTCTAAGACGACGTTCCCATAAACGTCGGAAGAAAAAAATGTTGGTAAATCCCTATTTTCTTGTAGTGATATAACCCCTCTATACACTCTTACATTCCACCAATATAAACACACTCTTTATCACTCTACACAATCACAAACACACACAATTACACTACCACTCTAACACAACTGCCACAACAACCAAAACCAATACCACTCTCTCTCAACACACTCACAACCTCACACTCACATCAACCATACAACCTACTATACAACTACACCAACCAACCAAGGAGGATGGCCATGAACCCCCATCTCTCTCACACACACCAAGCCACCACCACACATATATATACAAATATATATCAATATGCTCAAAACAGTCCACTATTATCAATATATACAAGATACCATATAGATACATATAAATATGACATGTAGGCCAAAAACATATGTCCAAACATGTAGAGAACCAAATGAAAACCATAGGGGACATCTCTACCATGTCTAAACTACCCTCTATCATATCTAAAACTGAAATTAAACCTTAATAGGTCCATTTTGGCATTTTCACAAACACATAGTGTGTCACCCTCGGAATTCTTCCATGGATGACACAAAACTCATTCCAAATACCAAATGAGCACTCTAATGAGCCTCTGAATCATTCTTAAAGGTGTTCCTACTATGGGGGTGGGTTCCTATGCGTTTAAAACCACAAATACTATATGAAATGACAAGATTGAGGGAGATATACCTATTGGGAGTGGTTTCCCAATAAAAAATCCAAAGGACACGAATATGATACGAAATCTTCTACCAAATGGACATCTCTCCTTGATCTTAGCTCCACCTTGCTTATAGCTCCTTTTTCTTGCAGGAATGAGTAAATTTGGTGGTGAAAAGAGAAAATTTGAGAGATGAATCAATGGAATTTGCTCTCAAGATTGGGAAGAACACTAAATTACGGATGTAGGCTATTTTGTGAAATGAAAGGAGATAGAACTCTTCCCATAAATTTTCGGCCATTTGGGGCTTCCTATGGCTATGATGAAATGTATAGCATGTCCTTCGTGGGTCCCCTTTTTGCTAATTAATCGAGTGAAAGAAGTTGGGGTCAAAAAGGTCCAAGTTCTAATCTCCAAATTACTAAACTTGTTTTGTGGAATTTGCCAAATTGCACTAGCCTATTAGGTCAAGTTTGTGGGGCACGTCTAGCTAATTTTTTTGGGTCCCGACTAGAGTCTAAACTACCCGGGCCACTAACACAAGTCAAAACTAGACGGAACTCAAACCCCACTAAACTAATCCCCAAATAATAATATTATAATATAAATAATCACATAAATATTGGAAATTATATAATGAAAATTTTATCCTTCTTTCGAAAACTGGAAGTGACAAGTCTATCCCCTTAAAATAATTTCGTCCTCGAAGTTAAAGGCGAAACTATTACAGCAAACAAAAACTGAACAAGCAATAACTACTACTTCAAGGTCGAAGAGATAAGAAAATCGCTCCAGCATCTTCCTCTCTCTCCCAGGTAGATTCACCCGGAGAGTGATGCCTCCTTACGACTCGATCCAAAGGAATGACCTTGTTACTGAGCACCTTCTCCCTTCGGTCCAAAATCTCAACTGACAACTCAGGATAATTGAGACTCAGTCCCACCTCGATCTTGGAGTAGTGCAAAACGTGACTGGGATCTGCCACATACCATCTCAGTTGTGACACGTGGAACACGTTGTGCACTCCCTCTAGCGCAGGCAGTAACTTCAGTCGGTATGCCACTACACTGACCCTCTCAAGGATACGGAAAGGTCCGATAAATCGGGAACTAAGCTTCCCACTTCCACCAAAGCGAATCGTGCCCCGTGTCGAAGAAATCCACAGAAAGACAAGATCACCAACCTAGCACAAAACACAAACTTAAAACTTGATCTAAAACAATCACAATCAGACTCAAATACTAGAAAAATCTAAACGATACCTGAAACTTCAAAGTCTCTGGTGGCTATCGACCCAATGCCGCTATCTGTCCTGTGCCACCCAAAGTCTATCTCTGATAACTCTGACCTTTTCTGCTGCATCGACAACCATCTCAGGGCCAAAAAAATCCCTCTCTCTGACATCATCACAAGACAAGGGAGTACGATACCTCCGTCCATATAGAGCCTCAAATGGTGACATCTCTATATTGTCTTGGTGGCTGTTGTTGTAAGTAAACTCTACCAAGTGAAGATGGTCCTCCCAAGATCCCTCAAGTATAACACAGGTATGAATCATATCCTTGAGAGTCTCAATAATCCTATCCGACTGCTCTTTTATCTATGGGTGGTATGTGGTACTGAACTTGAGCTGAGTGCGCAAGCTAAGATACAAATTCCTCCAAAAGTGGAAAGTGAATCGACTATCCCGATCCGATACTATGATCGCTGGAACCCCGTGCAATCTGATTATATGTCGTACGTACATCTCTGCCAGCTTTTTTGTAGATAAACCTACATTAAAAGGCAAAAAATGGGCTAATTTGGTCAATCTATCAATGATGACCCAAATTGCATCTTTTTTTCCTGGAGAACATGGAAGTCCAGACACAAAGTCCATACTAATATGCTCCTACTTCTACTCTGGAACGGATAGTGGCTATAGTAGACCACCTGGCCTCTATCTCTCGGCTTTCACCTACTGGCACACCAAGTATCTAGACACAAAGTGAGCTACCTCGCGCTTCATGCCATACCACCGAATGTGTTGTCTCAAGTCTATGTACATCTTGTTGGCACCATAATACATAGAGTACTGAGAACGATGCACCTCCTGAAGAACCTCCTCTTGAAGCTCTCTACTCGGCACACACAATCTAGCACCATGCCTCAATGACCCATCTTTCGCGATAGAGAAATCAACTAATAATCCTGCCTGAACTTACATCCTGATGACCCTCATAGCCTCGTCCCGAAACTGTGCTGCTCTGATCCTGAACATCAGCATTGACTGCACTCGAAGACCCCACATCTGCTTCTCAATGCCAGAGACTATAACCTCAATGCCCAGGCTCTCCAAATCTGCCAGAAGATGACAATCCATCGTCAAATACATAGCTACCGGATACCTGCTCAAAGCATCTGCAACCACATTAGCCTTTCTTAGATGGTAATGTAAGGATATATCAAAATCTTTCATCAGCTCTAACCATCGCCTCTTTCTCATATTTAGCTCCTTCTGTGTAAACATGTACTTCAAGCTCTTGTGGTCAGTGGAAATCTCTACACGCTCTCTGTACAGATAGTGTCTCTACTGTATCAAAGCAAAAATGACTGTTGCCAACTCCAAATCATGAGTCGGATAGTTCTTCTCATATGGACGTAACTGTCTGGATGCATAGGCATTCACCTTCCTATGCTGCTGAAGAACGCATCCCAAACCCCTTCCCGAAGCATCACTATATGAAGAACAGATGGCAACTCTAGAGAGGGGTGAATAGAGTTTATAGCGATAATAGCCAATTAAAAAATTAAACTCTTTCACAAGCTGAAAGTAATCAGAGTAAATACGAAAATAAATATGGAGCAAGAAAGCATACGCAAACACAGCCGATTTTAACCTGGTTTCCCTCGTGGAGGACTAGTCCAGGCCTTAGAACTCTAGCTCAGGATTAAATCCACTATTTATGAAATAGTAGTTACACCCCGTACTTTTTCTTCAGAAGAGCACGACAACTTCTTACAAAGATCGCAGTGGCGATGCTTGGAATTTTCCAAGCGACTTTTTGAACTCTTGCACAAACTTCTAACTGAAAAATGCTGAGCACTTGAGGCTTAGGGAGCTTGTGGCTAGTAGATGAAGAAGGGTATGGCTTGTATTGAGCTTTAGAGGGAAGAGAAGAGAAGATTGGATGAATGAAAATGAGAGAATTCATGGCCTATTTATAGGATACCAGGTAGGCTAAAATTCTGGTTGGATCATTCAAAAATTTGGCCGTTGGACAACTTGCAACCAGCCAACCCTAAAAATTACGGTACTGATTTTTAGGGGACAGAGTTCGTCCCGAACTCTGTGTGGAGGTAGAGTTCGGCCCGAACTCTGTCTCCAGAGCACAGAATGGGTTATTTGTCCAATGGGCTTATTTGGATGTGTGTGGAGCTTTTGGATTTTGGGTAGGGTATAGGTTAAGTCTCAGATGCTCAGCATAACTCAGCTTACATAAGTCTAGACTCAATAAAATTATAAAATACAGACCCAAAAATGACTTGCATTGCAAAACTGAGCTGTCGTCTGACTTGTGTTGGATGTAGTCTTCATGTGTCGTATTGAATTATTACAAGTATTATTTAGTCAATTCTATCAATATTTGGTTGACTGTGACTTTGTGTCAACAATCTTCCCCATATTGATAATGGACAAAATAATAATTGTATATTCAATATTCATACCTGGACACATGTAAGGACAAAAAGCATAGCTCTCCCGTAATCAGTGTCGAGCTTAAAAAATAGCTCCCCCGTAAACATTGCTTTGAATCCTGTTGGCCTGATAAGAACATTCTCCCAAAAGCACAGATACAGAGACAAAAAGAATATAGAATATACCAAAATATCTTCCCCTTTTGGCATTTAGCAATAAACCATAATCAAATAAGAACTGGCAAGCACACCAAAAGGTAATAGATGAAACTGCATAAATACTGATAAAACTACTGAATATCTCAAGAGTCACAACTCATAATAAGTCTAATTCAATCAAAGTGCATAAAAACAACTAAAATCCAAAGTGCAGAAAGAAACATAAGCTATGATCCTCAGTAGCAGCAGCAAGTAGCAGTCCATATCCATCATCGAGCTCGTGAAGGCCCATCGTCGTCTGATGGATCAGTGAAGGAACGACGAGGGTCCACGAAGGCCGCATCCGGATCCAAGTAGCAAATAATCCAAGGGTCATCGATACGATATCCCTCACGACCAGGGTCCCGCTCTATAGGAATAGGTACTGAAGGATGACGAGACATAGAGTACTAAATATCGTGCAGCGAGTTGCTGATGGCACTCATCTGCAGGGTGGTCCTGTAATCCAGCTGAGTCCAACGATCATCCTCTAAGGTGAAGCGATCGCGGACCAAGGTCTGAAAAGAATCGAGAGTGACAGAAAGAGGAGGAGGATCCTGTCCAAGAGGAGGGGCATCTGGCTCATCATCAGAATGCTCAGACACGACTGGTAAGCCAACGGATGCCTGAATCCTTCGTGCCTTTGAAAGAAAGACAGGGGCAGGTAAGAACGGACTCATCAAAAGGTATACGAAAAGCACAAAATACCATAGGAAGATACAAAGCATAAAGCAAAGATCTTAGTTTCTTCCTAGAATTAATCATCCAGTCCATCATGGTACGTGGAAGATTAAAGGGTACATAAAAGTGAAGGTGATATAAGGCCGAGATTTTAAAGTAGGTGACTTCATCGATGGATCCCGCTTTGGGTAGAATGGTGTTAAAGATAATCCGATGAAGTTCATAAAAATAGGGATTGCAATACTTGGCCAAAAGCTTACGAGGACGTGTGTTCGGGGTACACAAGTCGTCCTTGAAGCTTTCAAGTGAAGACCCATCGAGAAATTGAAACGTTCGAGCTTCAACAAGCTTTTCCCATGAGTTTGGTTCTTGGAGTTCAAGGTGTTCTGCCAAATCGAAATCATCAAACGAGATGTTAATGCCCATAACCCGTGAATAAATATGTGTATCATCGTGAGTTAGGTTGCAGTAGAACATTTGAATAGCACTACGATAAATGACCAAGTTGGTGGTGACAAGTTCGTCAAGGCAAAGGTCATGAAAAAGTGCATCATATTGAGAGAAAATAGTAAAATTGATAGGGTGACCCGCAAACACCGGACGTGTCCGAAAATCACTAAATTAATCATTAGATGCGTCGAGTGATACAAATATTCGGTCGTCAAATGTGTTTGGGTCAAGTGGACGAGGTGGGTTGAACAACGGGTGGATAGGTGGTTGTTGTTCAACGGGCGGTTCAACGCGAGGAGGAGCATTCGAAGAGGACGCTCCCTCGGTTCGAAGTCTCTTTCCGCGATTGAACAAACGTGGAACCATGAAACAATAAAGATAATAAAGGAATTGAAATAAGAAAAGTGTTGAGATATACCTCAAAGTAATGATGCACAATGAAGGAGAATGGTGAAAGAGGCCTTCTCCTTCAGTTTGGGGAAGACATGAGCTCTAGAAAGGAAAAACTAGGGTTAGGGTTTTGAGAAAAAGTGTTTGGAGAAGTAGAAAAGGTGGTAATGGAGGACAAGAGAGAGGAGAGACTGAATATATGTGAAGGGTTCCAATTGGTCGAAACAAATAAGGGCCATTGGATCTAATTATGATCAGCGGCTGAGACTGTTCCCGGTTCTGGAACAGCCAGGCCGAATTCGGCCCGAACTCTGGTTAGGACAGAGTTCGGCCCGAATTCCGGATTCTGTTGACAGAACATGAATCAGGCTGAGAAGAAGAAAAAAATGGTTAAGTGTGACAGACCAAAGGAAAAGAAAAGTGAGGACATATACAAGAAAGACTCAATTGGAGAATGACAGAAGATTAACCTTGAAGCAAAATGAAGTTTAGAAAATTTGCATTTTAGCATATGATAAATTAAAAATGAACCATGTAATAAACAAGGAATTATGTCATAATTCAATATTTTGAAGCTGCTATGGGTTAGCTGCAGGGGCCGGATCCCAGCTAGCGGTAGTCCTGAGGACTAGTGCACCGTGTCGCTTAGGCTTTTACGCCTTGTTGTCAGAAGGACCCTTTCGGCTTATACCCATAGCAATTTTATCATAAAAGAATCAAGACATACTTGATATTTACGCAGGTTTATTTTAATTAATAACAGCTTCATCCAAAATTCCAAATTTACGACAGAGAAAATTGAAGCGCTCTTCGGATAATGGTTTTGTGAAGAAATCTGCTAGCTGATGATCAGTGTCAATAAATTATAAGTTAATAGTGCCATTTTGCTGATGATCACGCAAAAAGTGGTGACGTATTTCAATGTGCTTCGTGCGTGAGTGACAAATAGGGTTCTTAGTGAGATTTATAGCACTAGTGTTGTCACAAAAGATTAGAATGTGCATAAAAGATAAGTTGTAGTATTCAAGGGTTTGCTTCATCCACAGAATTTGTGCACAACAATGCCCAGCTGCGATGTATTCAGCTTCTGTTGTGGATAGTGCGACAGAATTCTGCTTCTTGCTAAACCAAGAGACTAAAGCCTTTCCTAATAAATGGCACGTACCGCTCGTACTTTTACGGTCGACCTTGTATCCGACAAAATCAGCATTAGAGTAACCAATGAGGTCAAATAATGTTGACTTAGGATACCATAGGCCCACTGTAACCGTACCCTTAAGGTATCAAAAGATACGCTTAACAGCAGTCATGTGTGATTCCTTAGGATTTGTTTGATATCTAGCACACAGGCAAACGCTAAACATAATATCAGGGCGACTAGCAGTTAAATAGAGTAGACTGCCTATTATACCTCGATACTTACGTTGGTCCACGAGTTTGTCGCTTTCATCTGGTTCTAGTTTAGTTGTAGTAGCCATTGGAGTGCTGATTGGTTTGACGTTGTCAAGGTCGAATTTCTTCAGCATGTCCTTTGTATACTTCGACTGGCAGATGAAAGTTATATTTGACATTTGTTTGACTTGCAGTCCAAGAAAGTAGTTGAGCTTCCCCATCATGTTCATCTCAAACTCGGTCTGCATACACTTGGCAAAATCTTGACAGAGGGTTTCATCAGTAGAACCAAATATAATATCATCTACGTATATTTGGACTAAGAGAATAGTGTCTTTAAAAGATTTTATGAAAAGTGTGGTGTCAATTTTTCCTTTAGAAAAACCTTTCTCAAGCAAAAAATTGCTTAGCCGTTCATACCAAGCTCTAGGGGCTTGTTTGAGGCCATATAGCGCTTTCTTCAGCTTGAAAACATGGTCGAGAAATTTATGATTTTCAAAGCCAGAAGGTTGTTTCACATAAACTTCCTCCTTAATAAATCCATTCAAGAAAGCACATTTAACATCCATTTGAAATAATTTGAAATTTTGAAAATTTGCAAATGCACAAAGCATTCGAATGGATTCCAATCTAGCAACAGGAGCATACGTCTCATCGTAGTCGATACCTTCCTTTTGGTTGTATCCTTGGGCTACTAGATGAGCATTGTTGCGTGTAACTGAACCATCTTCATTTACTTTGTTTCTAAAAACCCATTTAGTACCAATGATCGAGTGATTTGCCGGTCTAGGAACGAGTTCCCATACTTGGCTCCTCTCGAATTGGTTGAGTTCCTCTTGCATAGCATAAATCCAAAATTCATCAATAAAAGCTTCTAAAATGTTTTTTGGCTCAATTTGTAAAATAAAGGCAGTGCTAGCAATAGAGTCTCTTAATGATGATCTAGTAGTTACTCTACGTGAAACTTCACCTATTACCAAATTTTCTGGATGTGACGGCTTGAAAGAGAATTTCTTTGGCAAGCCCTCCAGAGAATTGGTTTCGGTTGTAGTATTCATTGGAGTAGAAGTTGATGGCTCAACATCAACATTAAGAGTAGCTGCTGCACTATTATCTTCATCAAAAGTCACATTTGTAGACTCTTCCACAATTAATGAGCGTTTGTTAAAAACTCTATATCCCTTGCTCTTGGCAGCATAGCCAAGGAAAATACCATCATCAGCTTGGGCATCAAATTTGCCTAAGTTGTCTTTGGTGTTAAGGATAAAACATCTACAACCAAAAACTCTAAAATAAGAAACATTTGGGGTTCTCCCAAACCAAAGCTCATAGGGTGTTTTCTTCGTAATAGGACGAATAAGCACCCTATTTAAAATGTGGCAGGCTGTACTGACAGCTTCAGCCCAAAAGTATTTCCGAAGTGAGAACTTGTTCAACATGACTATAGCCATATCGCCAAGAGTCCTATTCTTCTGCTCCACAACACCATTTTGTTGAGGAGTTCTTGGACAAGAAAACTCATGATCAAAACCATTAGAATCATAAAACTTTTCAAAATCTGTATTTTCGAATTCGCCTCCATGATCACTTCGGATTCGAGTAATCATGTAGCCTTTTTCGTTTTGAACTTTCTTTACAAAAATCTTGAAAACCGAAATAGCATCACTTTTATTTGTAAGAAAGAAAACCCATGTAAATCTAGAAAAATCATCAACACTGACAAAAGCGTAGAGTTTTCCACCAAGACTGGCTACTCTACTAAGGCCAAATAAATCCAAATGAAGTAATTGCAAGGGTCTAGTAGTGCTTACAGAGTTTATGGAATGAAAAGAGGACTTAGTTGCCTTATTCAATTCACATTCGGCACATACCGTGTCCTTTTTGAATGTGATGTCGGGCAAGCCTCTAACTAGCTTTTTACTCGATAGCCTGGATATAGTATCCATGTTGGCATGACCAAGACGCTGGTGCCATAGTAATCTTTCATCCTTATGAGCATATAGGCATCTACCTGTATTGTTAGTATCTCTAGACAAATAAAAAATATAAATATTATCCTCTCTTATCCCTTCAAAAACGATGTCTCCTGTTGACCTATCATAAATAAAGCATTTATTTTGTCCAAAGTTAATGTCATATCCATGGTCAGCAAGATGACTAATGTTGAGCATGTTATGTTTTAACTCGATCACTAGGCAGACATCCTTTATTACGGGAGAGGGAGGATGACCAATAATAACATTACCTATGATATAACCTTTTAGGTTGTTACCGAAGGATACGTATCCTTCTCTCTTCATCGATAGTGATGCGAAAAGATTTGCGTCTCCTGTCATATGCCGCGAGCATCCACTATCGAGAATCCACTTACTCTTAGTTAAGGAGGGAAGGTCCACCTACATCAAGAGTAGATGTGACCTTTGGTACCAAAGTTCTTGAGGGTCCTGAAAAGTTAGTTTTCAAAAACCATGCATATATCTTTCTATCTACCAATCTTCTAATTCTACATTGTGGTGAAATGTGTCCATGTAATCCACAATAAGTACATATAGCATTCCTATTTTTGTTAGGAGCATGCTGATAATGTCTATAAGTAGAGTGATGAGGAGTAGCATGATGATATGTAGAGCTAGCATGGTGATGATGACTATATATAGAGTGATGTGGAGTGGTATGGTGATATTGTCTATATGGAATAGCATGGTGATGATGTCTATATGTAGAGTGATGGTGATTTTGTTTTTGTGCAATATGGTGATGATTGTATCTATGTGTAGCATGATAATTTTGTGATATATGAGAATTATTTCTATCGGCATATGGTTTGTGTGCATTGTGAAAGTGTGTGTATATGTATACATGATTACGTGCTACAGGTGAATGACGTGGGTGACTAGTATGAGTAGTGTCATGCTTTGTGTGTGTCTCATGTGATTGGGTTTGAGGTTGAGCAACATGTTTTCCCAATTTATTCTCTAATTTCTTAGAGACAGCCTGCAATTCAGTAACCTTAGCATTCAAACCATATATCTTAGTAATAGAAATCTTGTGTCTACTCTTTTCTTCAGTAAGCTCCGTATTGAGTGCTGTGATTTCTTGTGTTTGTTGTTCAATGCGTGCTTCGGCATCATGTAGGCTTATTTTAAGCTTAGATACCTCATTTGTGACTTTCGTGGGTGAAGTGTCTCTAATGTTATCAAGCAATAAGGAAAGTCTTTGAATTTCGACTTCATGACTTTTGATCTTTTCCTTGGCATGTTTATATTTACCAATGACCTTTTTATGATCATCAAGTAAATCGGTAAAAGCATCGCCAAGTTTATCAAAAGTGAAGTCATCAAGAGTTTCGTTTGATACCTTGTCGGACGTTGCCATTAGGCACACATTTTTCGTGTCTTGAGGAGAGTCCTTTTCTTCCTCGGAGTCACTAGCTTCGCTTTCATGCCAAATGCTTGTGTTGGCATATTTCTTTGAGGAAGTCTTCTTGTATGGTTTCTCATAACTGTTGCTCTTCTTTAAGTATGGACAGTCTTTTCGGACATGTCCCGTCTTCTTGCAACCGTAGCAGCTTGGCTCTTTTTCGTCGTCTTCTTGTGGTTCCTTCTTTCTTCGGTTGAAACGAAGGAATTTCTTGAAGTTGCGGACAAGGAGAGCTTGATCATCACCTTCCGAGTTGTCGTCATCCATCTCTTCGGGGTCAGCCCTCCGTCGGTGAGCTTTGAGTGCGATCTCCTTATCCTTAGGTGCAGGCTCTTCGAAGTCTTTGAGGTCAAGCTCATAAGTCATCAGCTTTCCCATCAAAGTCTCCATGGACATAGTTGTGAGATCATTTCCTTCTATGATGGCTATTAGCTTAGGGTTCCAAATCTTTGGTAGCCCCCTAAGTAGCTTGCGAATCTTCTCGTAATTTGTATATTGTTTACCGAACGAAGATAGAGGATTGATGATGTCGAGAAATCTTGTGAACATTTGCATGATCGTCTCATTTGGCTTCATCTTGAAAGCCTCATATTCTATAGTGAGACGACTTATCTTAGATTCCTTGACTTGGGTGGTTCCTTCATACGTCACTTCTAGAAGTCTCCATTCTTCGGGAGAGGTGGTGCATATTGAGACCCTGTTGAACTCATTCCTGTCTATAGCATAGAATAAAGTATTAATAGCTCTCGCGTCTAGACTTGCCTGTTTTTTCTCCTCGTCAGAATATTGGTCATGTGATTTCTCAACGAGATCACCATTGACAACTATCCTGGCAGGCTTTTTGTAACCATCGGTGACGATGGTCCACAGGTCAAAGTCTAGCGACTTGAGATAAAATCTCATCCGTATTTTCCAATAGGTGTAGTTAGTTCCATCAAATAGGGGAGGCCTATGAGTGGACTGGCCTTCACCGTGATTAAAAATCATAGATTGTGTGGTTGCCATAGATCGGCTCTAGGAGGTTAGTCCTTGTAGAAAGAACAGAGCTCTGATACCAATTGAAGAACAGATGGCAACTCTAGAGGGGGGTGAATAGAGTTTATAGCGATAACAGCCAATTAAAAAATTAAACACTTTCACAAGCTGAAAGTAATCAGAGTAAATACAGAAATAAATATGGAGCAAGAAAGCATACGCAAACACAGCCGATTTTAACCTGGTTTCCCTCGTGGAGGACTAGTCCAGGCCTGAGAACTCTAACTCAGGATTAAATCCACTATTTGTGAAATAGTAGTTACATCCCGTGCCTTTTCTTTAGAAGAGCACGTCAACTTCTTACAAAGATCGCAGTGGCGATGCTTGGAATTTTCCAAGCGACTTCTTGAACTCTAGCACAAATTTCTAACTGAAAATGCTGAGCACTTGAGGCTTAGGGAGCTTGTGGCTAGTAGATGAAGAAGGGTATAGCTTGTATTGAGCTTTAGAGATAAGAGAAGAGAAGATTGGATGAATAAAAATGAGAGAATTCATGGCCTATTTATAGGATACCAGGTAGGCAGAATTCGGCCAGAATTCTGTTTGGATCATTCAAAAATTTTGCCGTTGGACAACTTGCAACCAGGCAACCCTAAAAATTAGGGTGCTCTTTTTAGGGGACAGAGTTCGGCCCGAACTCTGTCTCCAGAGCACAGAATGGGTTATTTGTCCAATAGGCTTATTTGGATGTGTGTGGAGCTTTTGGATTTTGGGTAGGGTACAGGTTAAGTCTCAGATGCTCAGCACAACTCAGCTTACATAAGTCTAGACACAATAAAATTATAAAATACAGACCCAAAAATGACTTGCATTGCAAAACTGAGCTGTCGTCTGACTTGTGTTGGATGTAGTCTTCATGTGTCGTATTGAATTATTACAAGTATTATTTAGTCAATTCTATCAATATTTGGTTGACTGTGACTTTGTGTCAACACTATAGATCATGAATCCTTCGGACCTAGATGGCAACGTTAGAATAAGAGCCGATGTCAATCTCTTCTTTTTATCCCCTCGAAGGCGGTTTGACACTCATCGGACCAAGCAAACTCTTTGTCCTTCTTGGTAAGTCTGGTCATCGGTTCGGTAATCCTGGAAATGTCCTACACGAACTTCCGATAATAACCTGTCAGACCTGGGAAACTCCGAATCTCTACAACTAAGCTCGGCGTAGACCAGGACTCTACTGCAAAAATCTTCTTCGGATCCACAGAAATCCCATCACTAGATACAACGTGGCCCAGAAACTCCACACTGTCCAAGAAGAACTCACAATTTGACAGCTTCCCAACAACTGTTCCCTCATGAGAGTATCCAACACATCCTCAGGTGCTTCTCATGCTCCTCTGTCATCTTAGAATAAATGATAATGTCATCAATGAAGACTACCACAAACTTGTCAAGGTACTAATAGAATACCTTGTTCATCAAGTTCATGAATACCGCTGGGGCGTTAGTCAACCCAAACGGCATGACAGTAAACTCATACTGGCCATAACGAGTCCGAAAAGCAGTCTTTGGAATGTCCTCCTTCCTCACCTTCAGTTGATGATAACCAGACCTTAGGTCTATCTTCGAAAATACCTTCGTGCCACTCAACTGATCAAACAAATCATCCATCATCGGCAGCGGGTACTTGTTCTTGATAGTGAGGTTGTTCAACACCCTATAATTAGTGCACATATGCACCGATCCATCCTTCTTCGATACGAACAATACCAAATCACCCTAAGGCAAAGAACTGCACCTGATGAATCCCTTGTCCTGCAACTCATCCACCTGCTTCTTCAGCTCCGACAACTCACTATTGTTTACTCTATAAACATGCTGTGAGATGGGCTTTTCTCCTGGCACCAAGCCTATAGAGAACTCATTACCCCTGTCCGGCGGCATCCCCGACAACTTCTTTGGTAATACTTCTATAAACTCTACAATCAAAGGATGAGGCAGCTCCTTCTCTTCAAACATAGCTCCGCAAATAGCACCATCACTTTGCCCTACTGCTTCCCTAGCAAACTCAAACACTGGCTCTTCTGGAGGATTGAACACAACCCTACCTCCTCTATAATCTATACTAGCAAAGTGCATACTCAACCAATCCATCCCGAGTACAACATCGTAGCCCGGTAGTGGCATTACGAGCAAATACGCACTCAATTCCTAGCCACTTAATAAAACACTCTGTCCCCTGCAAATATCATCGACCAGGATAATACCTCCTCCGGTCATGATCTTGTAAGTCCTACCCAAAGACACAGCAGGAATAGAATGCTTGAGGGCAAAAGATACAGATGTGAAACTATGCGATACACCACTATCAAATAAAGCTGAAGCTGGAATGGGATCGAGAAGAACAGAACCTACGATAACATCTCCGACGGGCTCAGCCTACTCAACTGCCAGAGTAAACGCCCTACCTTGAACACTCCTCTGCTGGTGGTGCTGAGCAAATAGTTGTTGCTGGGTCAGAAGTGGTGGACCCCTCGGCTATGCTACAGGTAACCAGGCTGGTGCCCCCTGAGCTGCACCCGCTCCAAAAGCTGCTCTATGAGGGTTCGTAGGACAATCCCTCAACAGATGGCCTGTGCCACCACAATAGAGACACACCCCCAGCCTCTACCGTCAAACCTCCCAGATATTGCCGGACTTCTTTTAAAATTTGCACTGAGAAGCCTGCTGTACTTGCCTCTGCTGGTGGTGCTGCACCTGCTGAACTGGTGCCCTGGCCTGAATCTGTGGCTGGTGATACGGAAAAGAATAATGCTGAAGATGAGGGCATTTAGCCGCCCCCGTGCTGCGAGTAGCCCCCGAGAACAGATCGCGATCCCTCTTGGGCTTCAATCCCCACTCTCGCTCCACCTTGATGGCCTCCGTAAGGATCTCAGTATAAGTTGCATAGAAAGAGGGAATAAGGATCTTGATATCCCAGATCAACCCCTCTGGGAAGCGACTCGCCTTGATCTCCGGGTCGTGAACTATATACTTCGTATTTCGGCTCACCCGACCGAACTCTGCAGCGTATTCTTCTACAGACATGCTACTGTGCTGAAGGTTCTGAAACTGTCTCGTCCGGTCGATCTTGTCTATAGGGGAAAAAACTTCTCCTTGAAGAGGTCCTTGAACTCGGCCCAGGTATGGCCCTCTCTAGCAATAGCCGGCTTATTTCTGAACCAGGTACGGACGATGTCCAATAACTGTAGCCCGATCGCCTCGACTTTCAGGTCGTCTTCAAGGCGGGAAGCTCTCATATGCCCCTCAATGTCCTCGAGCAAGTCGTCAGCATAAACGATGCCCTCAGTCCCACTGAAATCTCGAGGCCCTAACATCTTAAAGTCCTGAATTTTGCCTGGCCCCGGATGTGCTCCCTGATGCAGAGCCCCATGCTTCACGGCTGCTAGAGCCAATTGATGAGCATCCTCCATCCCTGGATGCATCGTATCTGTCTGTCTCTGCTGCACCTCCATATGGGCTCGCTGAGTCTCCAACATCTGCTGGAAGAAAGCGAGCATCTTCCCCCTATCTGTAGGCAGATGAGGCAGAGGAGAAAGAACCTCTGCAACTGATAGAGGAGTACGTTGTGCAGGAGGAGGAAGAGTACCCACGATAACTCCTAGTACTGTGCTAGGAAAATTCGCAGCGACCTCGGGACAGTCCTCAGAACTGGTGGAGGAGCGCCCCTGAAAGCTACTGCCGACGCTTTGATAGTGATGGAAGTGACTGGATCAGACCCGCAAGATGTAGCAGACCTCTCAGTCTCCATAGGCCCATAACGTTGTGATCTCGTCTTAGCCCTCTTGAAGATAGATCGAAAGAAAGAAGTTAATATGGCACAAGATATATTATATCAAGGAGGACAGTTAGAATATAAGAATTAATATTAAAAAGGATAGTTAAAAGATCAGCAAGTAGAAGTTTTCCTATTTTGTGATTAAGTAACCATAGCCTATGGGCTATCCTAGATATGTACCATAGGCTCGTAAAAACACTCTAAGTCGAGCGCTACTAGGACATCGCACTATTTGCGACTTCTAGACCTGTATTGGCCACCACTAAAAATATGTCACGACCCACACCCGGGGTAAGGGCATGAGTGCGTAACATCGCCCAGCCTATGCTGTAAAAATAGCAAAAACGCTGTAGGTCTGCTATCTAAAAATAGTATATAATAACATGTCATCTCCGAACGGAGGATATAATGGATGCGTATAAAAATCACAATCTAGTAGGAAGAATATAAGGCGCGAATAAGACAGAGATAAAACTCAGAGTGCAATAGTTTCAAGCTCAACCAAAGAGAGAGAATCACAAAGTGCAATATCCAGCTCAAACAGAGATAGAGTCACAAAATATAGTTATACAATATCTGAAATTATAACATGCATAGAGTAGTAAGCTAGAGACAGAGTCCAGTCCAAAATCCTAGTCTAACTGAGCAGCAACTAAATCCTCATCAGCCACGGCTAATCCCTGCTGGACCAGGGTCTCCAAATCTATGCCCACTATGTCGTGAGGACCATAGTAGGTACAATAATCCTTCTCACTGTCATCTGTAATATTTTGTCAACATATCCAGTCAGGATGGAATGAACAAAATCTATTAACAGTAGTTCACAAGATATGACAAATGCTACGAGACTGCAAATATAGAGTATATATAAGAATAATGGACTGTACATGTAAGTAGCATGGCAAGGTAAAAGCTGTAAACTAGATATAGAACAATGGCAAGTAAAACTGATCATGGCACGTACAAGAATCAAGAATCATTTATCTAGATATGTGAGTACTAGCTACGACATGTGGCCGGCTTGGGAGCTTTCACAATAGCTTCATGGTCTGGTTAGTTATACGTGGGGTGTATGATTAACACTCACAGTCACAATAGTTGCACAATAGTAAATTGACCACATATCTATACTAATACTCTCCGCCCCCTATTGGTAGAGTGGATCCAAACAAGGCACGTTATGACACAAGATTCTACGAGAAGGTAGCAAGTCTCCTCGAGAATCGGTGTCTATAATTTGTATAAGAACTGCAAGGGGATTGCACAATGTACACCAAGGTAACCAAGGAACAACATCTCATGTTAGGATCCATGAATACCAATCTGTATGACCAATGTGTCAAGAACAAGTATATCTACACTATGTACATGAATCATAACAATTATTATAAATTGGAAAAGTTATCAGAGAATGTACTAGTAGGAGATGTGATGAATAAAGTCAACAGAGACTGAAATGGTACCTTGAGGACCTATATATGGAATGTTGTATCAATATAATGTTTTAGAAGTAAAAGCAAGTCAAACTAAGTCAAACTAGGTCACACTAGGTCGTACTAGGTCATACTAGGTTATTCTGAGTCAATGTGAGTCAAACTAGGTCAATTTAGGTCAAATATTGACCTACAGTTGACTTTTGGTGAACTGGTCAACTATGGTCAACCCCAAATCCAATCTAGGTCAAACTAGGTCAATGGTTGACCTATAGTTTGGTTAACTGGTCAACACTGGTCAACTCCGGTCAACTCCTAGTCGATTTTAGGTCGGATGTTGACTCTACGTTGACTTTCAGTCAAAATAGTCAACCTTGGTCAAACTAGACCAAGAAGCCTATTTCTAACCATTACCTACCAAGATACCCCATTTCTAACCATTAGCTACCAAGTTATCCTAGTTCTAACCGTTACCTACCAATATACCTCAATACTCTTAGATACTAGGTAATACCCTTACCTTAGTAGTATTTACCGTAGGCTAGTAGATAACTCACTAACCTAGGCTAGATAGATCCTATATAAACTTTAGACT
>JANAVB010004800.1:8287530-8375907 GCA_029216955.1 Iris pallida
AATTAGAAAGTGACTAAAACTTTAAGATAGAATGAGCCTTTGCTTAAAAGGCTTGACATGACAAGTTAGGGGCCTTATAGACTTACCATTGAACCAAAACTTAGCCCAACTTGTTGGTCGGACACCTTTGGCTTCTCCCTTGCTATTAATAGTAATTATTTCCCCCTTCTTCCCTCTTTCATTAAAACCCTAACCCTAAATTAGCTGTTCTTCCCCAAATTTCCTCCATCTCCCAAATTAAGTCCAGATTCTCTCAAATAAATTATAATATCTTTCCCTTGAAGAGGTGAAGCCTCTATTGGCAAGTTTGGGAGCATTTGAAGCAATTTGGCCCTTGGAGCTTGCTGAAGATCTAGATCTAGAAATTGTTCTTTGAGAATCCATCTCCCAATTGGTAAGAGCTCTCTAAACCCTCTAATTTCCTTTTATTTAGTATAGATGAATTCATTTAGGATCTCCATTACTTTAGGTGTGCTTTGGGTCAAGTTTTGATCCATTTGGAGTGCGTATCCCGGGCGCCTCGTACCGTATCGAATATGCATCCCAAGTGTTTGTCAAAATGACCATTAGAGCATTGAACTGTCTAAGTTCAGATTTAAAGCTTTGATTTAAGTGGCATTATATTTAGTTATCATATGCTAGTGTATATATTGGATTGGTGTGGGTTTGGTTTGTGAAATAAAGGATATGTGTTTGTTAACTATGTTTTTAGCTCACTGTTGAGGTCTATCTATGTTAATTTCATATATGTAGTCCACTGTTGTCAATTGAACAGTTCACATATGGACTTGTGAATGTCTTAGTGGTTCACTGACCTGTCCTTAGAATATTACTGTTCAGTCACAACATTTCCTGTCACTGACCTCACCATGGGCATTTGATATGTCCAACTATTCCATTATTATATCTTTCTGTGTTTCAGTCTCCTTTTAATTTATCTGTCCATAGTGAGTTTGCCTTCATTCATTTAGTTTTGTCCATATAAATAGACCTGTGCAGTCAGTCCAAGTATTCTTCATGTTCAAACATTAGATGTTTAGTCCAAGACTTTATGAGTGTTCAGACCATTTTGCCTTAGATAGTAGGTTTCCCTTTAGAGTATCAGCTCTTTTGAGTTATACAGTGATAAGTCCATATTGTATCTGTCCTATTGGTTCAGACCACTCGAGATTAGATATGGCCATATCCTTTATTTTGTATATGCTATTTAAGTTTCTGTCTAGGTGATGTTATAGCAGTGAAGTTACTGTCCTGTATCTTGATCATTATTACATGAAGTCGAGCCATATAACTTGCTCTATTCTCTACATTAGTTGATGTATTCATTGCTTTGTCCAGTCTTAACATCTTTCCATAGCATGTTGTCCTGCATTGGGTTAAATCCCATAGGCATAAAATATTCAGTCCCATTCCTACAGTTTCAGTCCATATTGTGTATTGATCAAATCTTTTGTAGTGTACCAGTTATCCCCTTATATCTACTAATACTTAGAGTATCAGTTCTTCCCCATTTATTTATGCTATTGCACTTAGATATCTATTTAGTTCCCAAATTGCAATATCAGTCACACACTTGATGTCCATTTTAGATGTTAAGTCCAACTTAGTTGAGGTCAGACCCTTACCACAGCTGTTAGCCCCCCTTCCATATATGTCGTGCATGAAGGTTCAGATCTGAAATCCCCATATTTAGTTCACTTCCTTCCTTTTTGTTGTCCTGCATTAGATTTTTGTTTCAGTCATAGTTATATCCTGCTCTATAGTTTTTCCCATATGTTTAACCTTTGTCCAGTTTGCCTTCTTAGAGTATCACTTATACTAGTTGAGGTCCATCTAATCTGTCCAGATTCTTCACTGTTTTAACCTTCAAATGCTAAGTCCATTTAGAATTAAAGTCCAGACCTGTTCATTGAAATGTTCAGTTCAGAACATGAGGTTATGATATCGTTCTTCCCAGGTTTTGATCAAATACACATTGTCCAGTCCATGCCTGGACTTTAGGACAAGTTATTTCATTGATGTATCTTGTGTGTATATATATATATTATATATGTAAGTGTAATGACAGTAGTAGTAGAGGGTTTAGGTGATATACTCTATAAGTGGTAATGTAGAACATATATATATATATATATATATATATATATATTTTATATATATATATATATATATATATATATATACACACACACACACACAAATGTGATCCCGGCTGGACTAGCCTCCTCGACAGATGTTAATAATGACTCTACTACCTCCTTGACATATGTCAATGAAACCAGTGATCCCGGGTGGACTAGTAAAAACACCGGTGTTAACGGGTCCACCATCACACTCACCAAGAAAACCTCCTCCAAGAAAAATAAAAACAAACAAAAGCAGCAGACGGCTATGTAGAAGCATAAAAAAGAGAAAAAAAATAATCCATGCGGCCAAGCAGCCACATGCGGCTCAAGAGTCCCATGCGGCTCAATCAAAGGGTGGACTCCATGCGACCAGTAGAGGGAAGCCACGTGCCTTTTTAGAACGACTAATGCCCTGACAACTGACAATTAATGCTCTGACGGCTGACAGCTGACAGCTGACAGCCTTGACGAGAAGCAGTCATGATGACTGACACAAGAGAAACATCTCCCTAGGGAACTGAAGAAAATCTTCACAACTTCGAGGCTAGTTTATGCGGCCAGTCTAGACGAGTTCATGCGGCCTGTGCAGAAAAACCTATGCGGTTCAATCATGAAAGTCCCCCATGCGGCTCGGTCGTGAAAGAAACCCATGCGGCTCGGCCATGAAGACTCTCATACAGCTCGGCCATGAAGACCCCCATGCAGCTCGGTCATGAACATATCCATATGGCTCGGTCATGATAATCTTCATGCTGTTCGAGTATAGAGACTATTCATGCGGCTCGGTCATGAAACCTTTCATGTGGCTCAGTCATGACGACCTTCATACGGCCCAAATATGAACGCTCCTCATGCGGCTCAATAATGATGACAGAACACGTATCCTAAAGGTAACCAAATTTTGGGTCAGATCCCAATGATTTAGGACACGTGGCAAGAGAATGAATTAAATTGATTCTTTCAGATTTGCAGATATCAGCAAATCATCATGATGGAGATTTATTGCAATCAACATTAATGACTGACATGATTTGGTATAATCCTCATTAATGGCCCAGATCCTTCACGCTCAAGATTAATAGCCCAGATTGATCACTTATCAGGCCGCCGCCACTTTGAGAATGGGCAATCATTGCAAACCCTAATGATGCTCCCCACTATTATAAATAGCAGGGTGCCATTCCCTTGTAATATACAAGAGGAGAGAGATACGCATATACAGAGAGACACTCCCCCAATAATCAGAGAGAAAAATCTACAGAGATCAATCCAGAGAGAGAGAAGCCAGAAGAGCAATACGAGGAGAGCAAAAAGAGCATTTCTTCATCAACGCCAACCATCTCGTCAAAGGAGCCAAGGCTACGTCTGATCGTCCAAGGAGTAAGACAGAGCTGCCGTCGCTTTTCCGAGCCTCTATCGTCACCCCCAGAATCAAAAATAAACAATTGTACTTAGATTGCTGTACCTAGGTTTTCGTCCCTAGGCTTTCTTTGTACAAGCGAGTTTGTAACGTGAAGTAAAAGTCCAGTCCTCCCATAAAACTGTTCTGCTCTTTTATATTTCATGGCAAACACGATGGCGACTCTGCTGGGGACAAACTTCTCCACGGCTAAGGAGTTGGTGATGCAATCGGATGCAACCAAGCTTGGCTCCACGCAATAGAAGATGGTCGCCCGGTTCGACCAACAGGCGTTCGAAGAAATGCACTCCGACAAGAGCACTAGCCCGGTCCAGAAGCGAGCCCGCACAAAGAAGGCCCGCAAGGAGTGGAGACCCCGATCCTTCGTTCCTACTGAAGCTCTTGCAGAGATACCCTCTGTCGCTCAAAACGGCGGAGAAGACTCTCCTGCGGCCCCACTTCAGACCGTAGACAACTCTGTTGTTCCCAAGTCCGACAGAAGAAAACATTATGATGCTGGACTTGTAGGAGCAAAGAGAAACTCTATGTGATCCGAGCCGCATAAAGGTTCTAGCCGTATGGAAAAAGCCTATGTGGTTACACCCGCCAGCCGCAGGAATAAAACTCATGCGGCCATATCTGTCAGCCGCATAGCTTATGCGGCTACAGTTGCCAACCGCATGGACGAAGCTTATGCGGCTACTGAAGTCAATCGCTTGCAGAGAACTCATGCGGCCACAATTGCCAATCGCATGCGACCAGCCTGCACGGTCGTGACTCCTAGGACAACCCATCCGACAGCTAAAGATAGCCGCATGCAGACAGCCTACACGGTTCCCAATCTTAGCCGCATAGCGTCTGTTCCACGCTTCTCTCAATCAGTCTTCGACCGTCTCTCATGCGGTCCTGACCCTGATGGTTCTCTTGATGATAAGCCAGACTCTGTGGTATCCAATTTGGACTCTTCCTATTACGCACCCATGAGTGCTAAAAGGAAGAAGTCTAGGGCAGCGCGGGCTCGCCAAGCCCAGTCAGCTGCCCCAACCTCTGACTATCAGAGCGTCCCGCTGATTGTCACGCGGGCCTCTAATGGAAAGTTGTATAGGGCTACTCGTACCATGCCCCCTGCGGCCAATGGGCGGGATAGTCATCAAGCATCTCCTAATAACGAGCGAAGGCAAGTATGCGAGCTACCTTCAAATCAGGAAGCAGACAGGGGGCCTACACACTCGCGTGCTTGGAATTCCCGAGCCAGCAAAGCAAGTGACTTGCGTGAGACCATCCTCCACAAACGCAAGGAAAGAGAAGATGCATCGGGGTGCAAAGATTCCTTCCACGGACGTCACTGTACCCAAGTCATCGTCAACTGCTGCTGCAATAGCACGACGATGCAAAAAGACCGGCAGTCTGTCTTTCAAAGACTGCAACAGCCATCTTCAGAAGACGAGGCACTACCCGTCGTCTCCTGCAACTCTGCTCGAAAAGTCCCCGCTGATGGAAAGGGAAAGAAGACGAATGTTCCCAGCCCGAAGATCTCAACCACTGCGACTAAAAGACTGTCGTCTAAGCGGGTGCCCGCCATCGGAGTTTTCCAAGGTACCCGTTCTAAGACGAAATCTGCTACAGTGGGAGACTCGTCGTCCATAATACAGGGGGTTGCTGGGGCTGGGGGTAGCACCCCTCCGAGCCTCCACAGCAATCCGATGTTCCAAGAAGTCGAGCCAGGGGAGACAACTCTCCCATCGGATACAGAAAGCCTCGACGTCCCCGATAATAGCCACAACTCCCAAGACGAGGCGAACTCGGAGGCTGCGGGTACTGTTCCTTCCGAGTCTGAATCAGAAGGGAACATACCCACATACCCCGATGACTTCCCACTACAGGGGTACAATTCAGAGGGCGCTTCCTCCACCCCTCCGTCTATCTCTTCTCATGAGAAGACGGTATTCATGACAGACAGCAACCAAGGTGGTTCCAGTGATCGCCAGCGCATCGACAGTCTCGAAGCCAAATTACTTGCTTTGGTCAAGTCTGTAGACGAGATTAAAGTGGCCATTCCAACTCTGCAAGGAGGGACACCTGGCCAAACAAGCACGGGTCCTACAGTCAATGCAGACTCGAATTCGGCGGCACCAAATCCGGGCAACAATCCCCCGAAAACAACGGCCCCTACCGCCGTGGATGAAGCACGTGAAGCAAGAAGAGAGGTCCAGGAGCTCCGAGCCATGTTCTACGCCCGAGAAAACTCTCAAGACCTCAGAATACGGCAACCATACCCTGCTGAATGGAGGGATGTTCCATTCCCACCAAGATATAAGTCGTTCAATATCAATCCTTATGATGGCAAGACCTCGGCAAGTCGATACCTCACTTACTTCGAGGTCACCACCGACCATCTGCTCCATGACGATGCCATTCTCACACGATTATTCATCGGGGCATTGGAAGGAGTCGCCTTCGACTGGTATCGCAACCTGCCGAACAACTGCATCCATTCCTTCGCCGGCTTCAAGCACATGTTCTTGGAGAGATTCTATGAAGTAGGACAGGACATCACCATGTCTACCCTCATGGACGTCGTCCAATGGGAGAAAGAACTCACAAGGAACTACATCGAACGGTTCCGCCAAACAGCCATGAAGCTGCCTTCTGGAAATCCAGATTCCTTCTTGATTGAAATTTGCCAAAAGAGACTCCTCCCAACCATCAGTCTCTGGATGGGCGAAAGTCAATTCAAGGACTGGAAGACGTTCATCATCAGCGCCACAAGCGCCGAAGAATGATTGAAGAAGGCTCGCCAGCTGGGGTTGCACATCTCGGACGGAGAGAACAAGGGCAAGCGTTCCAATAATGACAATGGGAGGAGCCCCTCCAACAATCGGGACAACAAGGGTGTCATGATCCGCTCCCGAATAATCGAATACGAGTCGGACACGCCCAGCCTTCGTCGTTGGACACGACGAAGTAAGCTGTACAATACTAAGAAAAACTCAAAGTCACAATGTAATGTAAACCAAAACACAGCTTTTATAAACGTCCCAAAAATTACCAATATCCATCAAGTGTTTTAAAATACAAACTCAGCCGGAGACAAATCCGGTCCAAATGAAATAATATACAATAATAAATCTCTAAGATACAATCTCCAGGAAAATAAACTGAAATAAATAAAAAGCTGCAATATCCAAGCAATCACCAGCTCCATGTAATCTCCCACTCACCTGCAACGATCCTATCAGAAAAAGAGCAAAGTACAACCCTGACTAGACAATATACAATGTAATCTGTGATCCAGAGTACAAGGTGAAGCAGGAATACCAGAAAACTAGAACATGAAATAAAACTGAAACTGTGGTACCAGAAATGAAATGTAAACTGCAGGCAATGGATGACAATCAAGATGCTAGACAATGAACACGGCTATCAATGTACAAGGCAATCAATCACGACAATCAATGATGCAATTGTGACAATTTTGAAATATTAAAACTAATGTGTGACCGGCTTAGGAACAATCAATCAATGAGTCAATTCTACATGGTACGGCTTCATCGTACGTGATGTGTACGATTAGGCTATCTTCAATACTATATTGGGTGTGGTCACACAAAAGCTAATATTTTCCCTAATCCCGCAATGAACAATGACGCACAAGCAATGAACAAGAGTACAAGACAATCGTGTGTAATTCGTGTCAGATATGAGAACATGGCACATGAAGGTAAGACATAAAACAAGGTACAAGTCAAGTCAGTGTACTTGCCTCGGTTTGGTTGCACGAAAATAGTACTGCATGGTTGTAATGAATCACCTGTTATATTTGTACAATTTTATTAGGGTTTAAATAACTAATATTGCTAACAAGTTATCCATAAATTAGCTAAAGAGAAATATACTTAGCTAACCTTTTTAGAAATTATTTATATATGGTTTTGATAACAAATAAGTACTAGTATAATACCTTAAAGTATTATTTGGAAAATATTTTCAAGTACTTTAAAAGTAGCAGTATTAGTTTAATTAATATAATATTTGGAAAATAAAAACTTGTTATAAAGTAATTTGGAAAAACTATTCTTTAACTAGATTCTTAACAAATAACCCATTTGCAAAATATACAATCTTAATAATACTACTAACAGTAATTAACAAAAAACTACATGATAACAGTACAGGAATTTATAAAGAATATGACAGTCAAAATAATCCAAGACTAAATCTAGTCCTCTAAACCCAAGTCCATCTCCTTACTAACTATCATTGAAATTCCTACAAAATTTCCAAAGTCCAGTACAAAAGGATTCACTGACTGGTCTAGCCCACAACCATGCTAAGTCCAGAGATACCACTCCACTCCAACCCCATCCCTTCAAATGCTGTCAAGACAAATTTACCTATGCACCAAAACCTATTCCTACTATATCAGCCAAGTGGTGGCCACTCTGGCTACTGTCTTTCTTTCTCATTCTTTCCCGACTGGTCTTGACCACAGACCCAAAAGTGCCCAAGTTAAATTCCACCCATAACTGAACCCAGAGTTTTTTTGTAAAACTAAGCTCAACCAAAAACACAAAATATTTACCTAAACTATATGTAACATCATCCATTAATTCAATTGAACCCAGCTTCTATTCTACACTGCAACCGGTCATGTTCTCAGAGCTCAGAGCCCACACTCGACATGTTCAAGCTCGACCAGTATCATCTCGAAATCATGTCGATTAGTTCTCATGTCCAGTGCCCAACACTCACTGGACAGGACACAATAAAACAGAGAAATTAAGAGGAGAATGTAGAAGATTTATACCTGTACTTGCTGCACGTCGACACTGGCCTTTGGTGTAGGATCCAGATACTCCTATGCTCCGTCCTGTTCTCGCACACCTCACAAGCAATTGATCGAACACCTTGTGCACAGGATCCGTAAACAAAGGATCAGAGTTCGCTGCTGATTCGATCGAGTACAGAGGAGGTCACCGAGATTGTTCGCCCGCATCGTCATTCTGCCGCGAGGAATACCCGGAGGAAGTTAGGTCGAAGAGTTCGCCATCGTCGACCGCCAAGAGAAATTGCCACCACAAATAAGGAAATGAAGTCGTCGATCTATCAGGAGGAAGAGGACACCTGCGTCGATCGTCAGTCGTCGATCGCCGCTTGCCGGAGAATGGAGTCGCGAACTGCCGGAGCCGGAGAAGATGATCGAATCCCCGATCGCCACGGTGGATTGCCTATCGAGCTCGTCGTCGTCGTCGTCGATCGCCATGGTCGACTCCACAAGGTAGAAGAAGATACGTGGAGAGAGGAGGACGAGGGACGGAGAGGCAGAGCTTCGCCCAAGATGTGAGGATTATGAAGAAGAGGGGGCGGATGGCTGGTTTTATAGGCGAGGAGAAGGTAGATGAAGCATCTGGATTCTTCTAGAACACCCTAGAATATGTGCGGTTCCTTGCGTCGAAGTTGCACTCTGCTGCTCGTTTGGGCGGCACCTCCTAATTGAAGAACGAAGAAGAAAGAATGGGCCTGGAACTTTGAGAAGAAGGGGGAAGGGAATTGCTGCTGGTGGCATTTGGCTGATACAATTAGGTGGCTTGCCTAACCCAAGTTGTCGTGGGTTTAGATGGGCTCAAAGATGGTCGGCCTAATATGGGTGGGTTGGGTTATGTTACACAGCTGGCTAATAAGGTTTAGCAATACATAGTAGGCTGGCTTGGTTAGGGCTAAATAAAAAATAATGATTAGGCATTTAGGATGAAATTGGCTTCAACTCAGCTTAGTGAATTTGTGGCCTTCCAATGAATGAGAGCCATAGGTTTTGAGAGATATGGCTTAAACAGTTGGGCGTCAACAATTGGGTTTGGAAAATGGACATGGATTGTTGTTGATCTTGGGTTGCTGGGTCGGCCTTACTTAATTGGCTATTAAACTATTTTGGGTGCTGACATCAACTAATCAATGGCCGAGCCTAAATATCCATGGCCTGCTACACTTGATGGTTATAAAATAAATGGAACTTTGGAGAAAGGTCAATGGCTGCAATGAATATTAATCAAAAGTATAGATATCTAATAGAAGGTCCTATTTAGGGAAAACCAACTATAAGTTAATTTAAATATTCTAAGAAAAAAACAATATTTTTGTAAAGTAGATAGATAAATACTTGTAAAGATTTTAATAAAGCCAAAATATATTATGAAAATTATTCCAAGCAATATTATAATATTCTGAAACACAAATTCTGGAAAAGCGGACTTACAAATCTACCCACCTTACAAAAATTTTGTCCTCGAAATTTCAAAGGACACATTAAATACAATTAAGAATATAATCAACATAAAAACTTGAAAACGATTCAAATTTATTAACCATAAAATTTAAATTTTGGTACAATTAGAAAAATCAAGATGATCTAGAAGAGATCGAAGTTTAAAATCTAGGCATGGTAGAGTAATAAAATGATTTGTCATAAATACTAAATATGATAAAATCAAATTTTAGGCATGGTAAAATAACACCAAAACAATATTGTCATAATTAAATTCTAACATAAAGTTATGACTTAAGTCTAATAAAAACTCAAGTCATTTAAATACGAAATTTAGGCTTGGTATTTACACAACTATAAATGCTAAAATACTATAACTACACAATAAAACAAGATTATTATTTTTTAAAAAAATTAGCTATCAAAATATGAAACCATTAGCAAATTACATGCAATACACTAAAGTCAAACTATGGGAGAGATTGGGCTAACAGATATTAAAGAAGGTCCCAATAAAATTTCTAAAATAAATTAAGTAAAAAAAAAAAAATGGAATCAATTGCTGTGATTTCACATAAGATCAAGATACTTTTCTGATAAAATTGTCAATGACGATAAGAGATCAAACATGGTACATAACACGGATATAATCTCAATAGTATCAGGGAATTATTTATATTCAAAATCACTTCGCCTATAGTTCCTGCCTCGCCAGTGTAGTGTACATCTGACTGCAGTGAACCATTGGTTCAATGACTCAAATAATAATAAATTGCCGAATATTTCTATCCACTTTATCCATATTATCGTAACAACTCAAGAGATCAAAATTTTATGATTTAGGACATAGCTTCAATAATATTCGAGAACCTATGAATACCCGAAATTGTTTCGACTTAGAGTTCATGCCTCGCCAGTGCGCAGCTGGCTGCAGTGAACCTTCAGTCTCCATAATCCAGATAAATGACTGCAGTGCGCATCTGCCACGTCATAGTAGGTCGTCGAGTACTCTCTCAACTTTGTCCTTAGAAATTTCAAGGAGTTTATGAAAATTCAAATAAGTTTTAGAAATTATGATCATAATGAGAAATGGTGTAAGTATCCCATCTTTAGAAAATAATGAATTTTTATAAGAAACCAACAGTAGGACAAAATGACTACAAAAACAAATCTCCATGGGAAATAAAATCTCAAATTAGAAACAAGGTTTTGAATAACAATAAAATTATTTTTTTTAGGAAAATTCCACGTGCTACGAGAAAATCTAAAGACAGATCAGCCATTAGTAATCAACTAGTTATACTAGCAAAATGCATATAGGAAATAACCTCAGAAGTTTAAAGTGCAGGAAAATCGATAACCTCAGTGTTGCGTGTCTAAACTACCCTGCAAAACAGAAAAATGATTAGATAGACCTAATTATAGGATAATAAGCAATTTTAGTAAAACCATACCCATAACTATTTTCCACGGATCCTATGCTGTGATGAGTTTTCCTTAGCTTTCGCTGGTCCCCCAATAACACTTATTTGCCTAAGTGTCATTAGGATAGAGACCTGCATGGGCCACCACTAAAAACATGTCACGACCCGCTCCCGAATAATCGGATACGAGTCGGACACGCCCAGCCTTCGTCGTTGGACACGACGAAGTAAGCTGTACAATACTAAGGAAAACTTAAAGTCACAATGTGATGTAAACCAAAACACAGCTTTTATAAATGTCCCAGAAATCACCAATATCCATCAAGTGTTTTAAAATACAAACTCAGCCGGAGACAAATCCGGTCCAAATGAAATAATATACAATAATAAATCTCTAAGATACAATCTCCAGGAAAATAAACTGAAATAAATAAAAAGCTGCAATATCCAAGCAATCACCAGCTCCATGTAATCTCCCACTCACCTGCAACGATCCTATCAGGAAAAGAGCAAAGTACAACCCTGACTAGATAATATACAATGTAATCTGTGATCCAGAGTACAAGGTGAAGCAGGAATACCAGAAAACTAGAACATGAAATGAAACTAAAACTGTGGTACCAGAAATGAAATATAAACTGCAGGCAATGGATGACAATCAAGATGCTAGACAATGAACACGGCTATCAATGTACAAGGCAATCAATCACGACAATCAATGATGCAATTGTGACAATTTTGAAATATTAAAACTAATGTGTGACCGGCTTAGGAACAATCAATCAATCAATCAATGAGTCAATTCTACATGGTACAGCTTCATCATACGTGATGTGTACGATTAGGCTATCTTCAATACTATATTGGGTGTGGTCACACAAAAGCTAATATTTTTCCCAATCCCGCAATGAACAATGACGCACAAGCAATGAACAAGAGTACAAGACAATCGTGTGTAATTCGTATCAGATATGAGAACATGGCACATGAAGGTAAGACAGAAAACAAGGTACAAGTCAAGTCAGTGTACTTGCCTCGGTTTGGTTGCACGAAAATAGTACTGCATGGTTGTAATGAATCACCTGTTATATTTGTACAATTTTATTAGGGTTTAAATAACTAATATTGCTAACAAGTTATCCATAAATTAGCTAAAGAGAAATATACTTAGCTAACCTTTTTAGAAATTATTTATATATGGTTTTGATAACAAATAAGTACTAGTATAATACCTTAAAGTATTATTTGGAAAATATTTTCAAGTACTTTAAAAGTAGCAGTATTAGTTTAATTAATATAATATTTGGAAAATAAAAACTTGTTATAAAGTAATTTGGAAAAACTATTCTTTAACTAGATTCTTAACAAATAACCCATTTGCAAAATATACAATCTTAATAATACTACTAACAGTAATTAACAAAAAACTACATGATAACAGTGCAGGAATTTATAAAGAATATGACAGTCAAAATAATCCAAGACTAAATCTAGTCCTCTAAACCCAAGTCCATCTCCTTACTAACTATCATTGAAATTCCTACAAAATTTCCAAAGTCCAGTACAAAAGGATTCACTGACTGGTCTAGCCCACAACCATGCTAAGTCCAGAGATACCACTCCACTCCAACCCCATCCCTTCTAATACTGTCAAGACAAATTTACCTATGCACCAAAACCTATTCCTACTATATCAGCCAAGTGGTGGCCACTCTGGCTACTGTCTTTCTTTCTCATTCTTTCCCGACTGGTCTTGACCACAGACCCAAAAGTGCCCAAGTTAAATTCCACCCATAACTGAACCCAGAGTTTTTTTGTAAAACTAAGCTCAACCGAAAACACAAAATATTTACCTAAACTATATGTAACATCATCCATTAATTCAATTGAACCCAGCTTCTATTCTACACTGCAACCGGTCATGTTCTCAGAGCTCAGAGCCCACACTCGACATGTTCAAGCTCGACCAGTATCATCTCGAAATCATGTCGATTAGTTCTCATGTCCAGTGCCCAACACTCACTGGACACGACACAATAAAACAGAGAAATTAAGAGGAGAATATAGAAGATTTATACCTGTGCTTGCTGCACGTCGACACTGGCCTTTGGTGTAGGATCCAGATACTCCTATGCTCCGTCCTGTTCTCGCACACCTCACAGGCAATTGATCGAACACCTTGTGCACAGGATCCGTAAACAAAGGATCAGAGTTCGCTGCTGATTCGATCGAGTATGGAGGAGGTCACCGAGATTGTTCGCCCGCATCATCGTTCTGCCGCGAGGAATACCCGGAGGAAGTTAGGTCGAAGAGTTCGCTATCGTCGACCGCCAAGAGAAATTGCCACCACAAATAAGGAAATGAAGTCGTCGATCTATCAGGAGGAAGAGGACACTTGCGCCGATCGTCAGTCGTCGATCGCCGCTTGCCGGAGAATGGAGTCACGAACTGCCGGAGCCGGAGAAGATGATCGAATCCCCGATCGCCACGGTGGATTGCCTATCGAGCTCGTCGTCGTCGTCGCCGATCGCCATGGTCGACTCCACAAGGTAGAAGAAGATCCGTAGAGAGAGGAAGACGAGGGACGGAGAGGCAGAGCTTCGCCCAAGATGTGAGGATTATGAAGAAGAGGGGACGGATGGCTGGTTTTATAGGCGAGGAGAAGGTAGATGAAGCATCTGGATTCTTCTAGAACACCCTAGAATATGTGCGGTTTCTTGCGTCGAAGTTGCACTCTGCTGCTCATTTGGGCGGCACCTCCTAATTGAAGAACGAAGAAGAAAGAATGGGCCTGGAACTTTGAGAAGAAGGGGGAAGGGAATTGCTGCTGGTGGCATTTGGCTGATACAATTAGGTGGCTTGCCTAACCCAAGTTGTCGTGGGTTTAGATGGGCTCAAAGATGGTCGGCCTAATATGGGTGGTTTGGGTTATGTTACACAGCTGGTTAATAAGGTTTAGCAATACATAGTAGGCTGGCTTGGTTAGGGCTAAATAAAAAATAATGATTAGGCATTTAGGATGAAATTGGCTTCAACTCAGCTTAGTGAATTTGTGGCCTTCCAATGAATGAGAGCCATAGGTTTTGAGAGATATGGCTTAAACTGTTGGGCGTCAACAATTGGGTTTAGAAAATGGACATGGATTGTTGTTGATCTTGGGTTGCTGGGTCGGCCTTACTTAATTGGCTATTAAACTATTTTGGGTGCTGACATCAACTAATCAATGGCCGAGCCTAAATATCCATGGCCTGCTACACTTGATGGTTATAAAATAAATGGAACTTTGGAGAAAGGTCAATGGCTGCAATGAATATTAATCAAAAGTATAGATATCAAATAGAAGGTCCTATTTAGGGAAAACCAACTATAAGTTAATTTAAATATTCTAAGAAAAAAACAATATTTTTGTAAAGTAGATAGATAAATACTTGTAAAGATTTTAATAAAGCCAAAATATATTATGAAAATTATTCCAAGCAATATTATAATATTCTGAAACACAAATTCTGGAAAAGCGAACTTACAAAGGGAAAGCAGGCTATAGTGGCCGATACAGCACAAAAACCTGAGCCAAAGCCAGCAGACAAATAATGGCTACAAATCACTTACTCCTTCGAAGACGGTCACGTCAAGCCCATCTTGGACATGCTCATACAAGGGGACAGAATTCAGCTTCCTCCACCAAGACGGGAACCGCGGCCGGCAGAGATGGAGAACCCAAAGTACTGCCATTATTATCGCTATGTCCGTCATGCTACACATGACTGCTACCAGCTGAAACGGTGCATCCAAAACCTCATCGATTCGAACGCTCTGGCTATCAATTTCGAAAAGGTAACCGTGGCAGCCAATATGGTGTCCGTACAATTCGGCAGCTTTCCTCCGACGAAAACTCAAGACGGGGTGGTCCCCGTCCCTCTGGCGACAATGGAGATTACCAATCTTCCACCTCCCCGGGATCAGGCTGCTGGTCTAATACCCCTCACCACATCACGAGGGGAGGTCATGTGGATCCATCCAGACTTAGTATCAGAAGTGGCTCGGCCCACACCATCTTCCACCTACAAGAAGAAAAGTGGAAAAGTCAGGACCTGCCACACAATCTCGGCAGACATCGAGGAAGCTACAACCGTCGTCACGCGGTCTGGAGCGTAATCCCATCCTGTGGTTGACAATCCAGCTGAAAATCATCAACCCACCACAACAGATGCTTCGGGATCGGCTCAGCCTTCGACGACCAACAAGCCTAGGCCGAGGGAGACTCGCTTCGACAAATCCTTCCAAAAAGAGGCAGCTCAAGGGCTAGAGAGGCCCTACAACTTTGACATCTTAGCGCAATTGGCTAATACACCGGCCAAGTTGTCACTATACGAACTCCTAAGGCTCTCCAAGGACGTTCGTATTGCATTGAGCGAAGCACTCCAAAATGCCGATGCCTATCTGGCTCAATCTAACCTCACCGGGGAGGACTCACCTATGGATCTCCAGGACAGCGCCTGTACGGGAGCAATGCCTAACATCGTCTTCACTCCGCAGGACATGCTCATCAAAACTAATCTGCACGATCGTCCATTATACTACACTGGATACATCGGCGACGTAAAGGTGGATCGGATGCACAATGATCCTGGCTCTTCCATAAGCATTATCCCGAAGGGTCTGCTATATCATCTCCGTATCCCAACGCATTGCCTGACGCCTACAAGTACCGCCATCAGCGGGTTTAATTCGGGCAGGAGCTACCCTATTGGGAAGATTCGTCTGAAGTATCAAATTGGCGACCTCCAATCTGAAGTCACCTGCTACGTCATTGATGCAGACACTTCTTACAACATCCTCTTGGGGCGCCCGTGGATACACGATTATATGATCGTGCCTTCCACGCTGCACCAGTGCTTCAAATATGTCGACAAAAACGGCTTCGTGAGGACGAAATTTGCTGATATCGATCCCTTCAAAGGGTTCGAATCTTACTACTCAGACTCCTGCCTGTTCGAAAAGTCGAAGAAGCATCTTGGTGAAGGAGAAGCTAGTACCGAGACAGCCACTGGATCCGAAGAGCCTCTGACGATCCACCTCCAAGCTCGCAAACCAGGCAGGTCTGCACCCCTTACCGCCACTCTGCGTAAGGACGCAATCAGCCTCTCGGCACAAGAAAAGCAAATGATAATCCGTCTGCCAAGGTCTGGCCAAGTGCCGAGATCCACAACGGGGCCACTAACAATCAGACTGTCGAGAATCGGTCAGCCCCAAATGGAGAAGCTCAATCCCTCCGACAAACCACTGACGATACGCCTTCCCAAGAAGGGTCATCACCCTGATGCAAGGTCTGACACTTCTAGCGAACCAGCCACTCCTCGCCCCACATCGAGTACCAAACTGGGGGTTGCTAGTCTGCCAACAACTCCACGCTCAACTCCATCAACTGAACTGCTGACGATCAAGCTTCCCAGGTCGTCCTCTCAGTCTTCATTCACATAGGGGACGGCCGAAGAGAAACTGGAGCTAGCCAAGTATGTGGCTGCCCACACTAATGTTCCCTCCGCAGATGATGTAATCCCCCTAGAAAAGATACCTTACTTCATCAATAAAGGGCTATCTTTGAACTACCTCGAGCTTAATAAGCTTTGTACAATGTATGCTATGGAACACGGTATAGGCACTCACCTACACACACAGGTGACAAATCTCTACACCACGATCCAGCTTACTCCAGCGAAAGACGCTTACCGAATAATCGAGGGAGAGGACCATCCAATCATCTTTGGCCGGAAGGACGACCCGCATCCCTTCACTATAGAAGAAGTCGACCTTGGATCGGACGCCGGGAGACTACCTCTGTATCTTTATAGCCCCCAATCTAAATATCTCATGCAGAAATAGGGGTATAATCTGGAAATGACACCGGGTTTGAACTACGGTACTGGACGACAATTACCTTTGATGCATCCAGTCCCGGCTGGCAAACCACGGGATTACTATAGCAAGACTCGGTATGGATTAGGGTATGTGACACCCACGACGACCCCTGAAAGTTCAGATGAAGAATACGACTGGCATTCACATTCGACTGGGTCATCAACTTCTGACTCGGATACCAGCATCGGAGACGTATTCAGACAAGTCCTGTCAGTCAATATGGCATTCGCCGACGCTTATGAAGAAGATGAAGACATTCTAGAAATTCTTGAGCTAGAGCCGTGGGCCCAACAATTAGAAGAACAATAGGAAAAGCGTTTTGAGCAAAGAGAACCTCCCACTGAGGATGAGGTCATACAAGTTAATCTTGGTGACGAAGCCTCCCCGAAACGAATCTTCATCAGCCAGAATCTGACAGGTGAAGAGCGAGAGTCGCTGCTCCAACTCGTCAAAGAGTATATCGATATGTTCGCCTGGAGCTATGAAGATATGCCAGGATTGGACCCCGAGATCGTGCTCCACAAACTCAATATTCGTCCGGATGCAAAACCTGTCAAACAACAGCAAAGACGATTTCGTCCTAATGTCATGAATGCTATCAAAGCCGAGGTCAACAAACTGATAGCCAGCGGCTTCATTCGCGAAGAGCAGCATCCAGATTGGGTAGCCAATATCGTACCAGTTCTCAAGCAGAATGGGAAGATTCGAATATGCATTGACTTCCAAAATCTGAATGAGGCATGCCCTAAAGATGAATTCCCTCTTTCTATCACAGATATTATGATCGACAACACCTGCGTCTTCGAACATATATCTTTCATGGATGGCTTCTCAAGATATAACCAGATCAAGATGTTTCCTGACGACGAGAAGCACATATCATTCCGAACACCAATTGGTACATATTGCTACACCGTTATGCCTTTCGGTTTAAGGAATGCTGGCGCTACTTACCAAAGAGCTATGAGCATCATCTTTAGAAATCACTTAAGCAAGACAGTGGAATGCTATGTCGACGACATCGCCGTCAAAAGCCGTTCGAAGGGAGATCATCTGCAAGATCTCAGGACAGTGTTCGACCTAATGCGAGCACACAACTTAAAGATGAATCCTACGAAATTATTCTTGGGAGTCTCCAGCAGGAAATTCCTGGGTTTCGTCATCACTTCTCAGGGCATTCACATCGACCCCGAAAAAACAAAGGCAATCATGGAGATGGGTCCCCCGAGAAATCTTCGTGAACTCCGAGGCCTCCAAGGAAGGCTAGCTTACACCAGAAGATTCATCTCTAATCTCTCTGGACGATGTCAACCATTCACCCATCTTATGAAGAAGGGAGTCTCTTTCGTATGGGATGAGGAATGCCAGCACGCTTTCAACAGCATCAAAGAATATTTGTCGAACCCCCCTGTCCTGGTAGCTCCTGTAGCCGGAAAGCCATTCCTGCTCTATGTGCGAGCGATAGAACATTCTCTTGGCGCTCTGTTGGCACAGAACAATGATGCGGGCCACGAACAAGCTATATACTACCTCAGTCGAAAGATGATTGGGCCAGAATACCGGTACACGGCCGTCGAGAAGGAATGCCTTGCTCTCGTGTTCGCCATCCAGAAGACGCGACACTACGTCATGGGACAAACCATCCACATGATATCGTGGATCAACCCCCTCAGGGTCCTCATGACCAAACCAGGGGCACTCAGCTCTCGTCTTGCTACCTGGGCAATTTTACTATCACCATACCACATGATCTTCGTACCGCAAAAGGCTGTTAAAGGCCAAGCTCTGGCAGACTTTTTAGCATCCCATCCAGGCTCGAAGACGACTAGGGTATATGAAGAGATACCAGACGAGGTCACCAGTTCAAATGCAGTCTTCCATGATGTCATATGGCGAATGTTCTTTGATGGCGCTTCGAGAGCTGGACCCAAAGACAACATCATCGCTGGAGTTGGAGTAGTGCTGATTTCTCCCTTTGGCTTGGTGATCAATCGGGCCTACTCACTCACAGAGCCCTGCTCAAATAATGTGGTCGAGTACAATGCCTTAGTCATCGGCCTCCGACTCGCAAAGGAGCTGGGGATAGAGTATCTTGAAGCATATGGCGACTCACAGTTAATCGTCAATCAGATTCGGGGGTCGTACGAGGTCCGCCACGAAGATATGATCCCGTATCATCGAATAGCAATCGACATCATCTCGTCTCTGGGAGGATTCTTCATAGAACATGTTCCCAGACTCCAGAACATTGAGGCTGATGCCCTAGCTGGTTTGGCCGCTTCCCTAGATGTGCCAAATTATGCTCGTCATCAGGTCGACATAATAGGCCGTGAACTGGTCTGTCCTAAGGATAACATTCGATGCATAGAAAGCTACTCTGCCCTTTCAGTCGACGAAGCACCAGACTGGAGACAACCATTCATCGACTTCGTAGTATACGACATCCTGCCAGAGAATCCGAAGGAAGCTACTTCTATCAGAAGACGTTCTCTAAGATTTTTCTATGATACGGAGACGGAAATGCTATATCGCCGATCCTATGATGGTTTACTGCTTCGGTGTCTATCAAATACAGAAGCCAAGGACGCCGTACGCGAGGCTCATGATGGTGTCTGTGGAGCCCATCAACCTGGCCCGAAACTGCAAGACCGCCTTCGTCGAATGGGCTATTACTGGCCGACGATGGTGGCAGACGTAATAGATTATGCACGAAAGTGCAAAGCCTGCCAAATCTATGCCGACTTCATCCACCAGCCATCTGAATTCCTACATCCGACTGTGGCCTCCTGGGCATTTGAAGCATGGGGTATGGACATCGTCGGACCAATTACCCCGCCTTCGTCCAGAGGACACCGATTCATACTCGTGATTACTGATTACTTCTCCAAATAGACGGAAGCCATCCCATTGGACGAGGTGAAAACTCCAAATGTGATCAGCTTCCTTAAGCATCATGTCATCTACCGCTTTGGACTGCCCCGAAGGATCATTCACGACAATGGACCACAGTTCGCAAGCCACGCATTTTATCGGTTCTGCGACAAGCACCGAATTCATAATATTGCTTCGACACCCTATAACCCAGCAGCCAATGGGTTGGCCGAAGCATTCAACAAAACCATAATCAAGCTACTCAAGAAATTCGTGTCATCCAACAAGCGCGATTGGAACGAGAAGCTCGACGAATGCTTATGGGCATATCGTACCACAGTTCGAACAGCCACCGGGAATACACCATTCTCCCTGGTGTACGGAAGCGAGGCAGTTCTTCCATTAGAGACTCAGATCCCCTCACTCCGTGTTGCCCTCACACATCAGTTGACGACAGACGAAAACCACCATCGTCGACTATAGGAATTGGAGGCCCTAGACGAGAAATGTATGTTAGCTCAACAGCGAATCGAACTATATCAGGCCAGAATCTCCGGAGCTTTCAACAAGAAGGTCAAGGTCAGAACATTCCAAGTACGCGATCTCGTTCTGGCGGTTCGGAGGCCGATGGTTATGACGCATAAAACCGCCGGTAATTTTAACCAAAATGGGAAGGCCCGTTCATCGTCGAAGCTGTATTGTCCAACGGCGCCTACCGCCTCGCAAAACAGAGTGGGGATTTGCTCATGTTGCTCGTCAATGACAAGTTCCTGAAGAAATATTATGTCTAAACGACATTCTCCAGATCATTGAGTAATGTGCCCGCTGGTACCGCTGAACTCATACTCACCCATCTCTAAATTCCCGAATTATGTGCCCGCTGGTACCGCTGAACTCACCCTCACAATTTTCTAGAATTTTGAGTCACGTACCCGCTGGTACCGCTGAACTCACACTCACCATTCTCCAGATTCCCGAGTCATGTACCCTCTCGTACCGCTGAACTCATATCCACAAACATCCCAGATTATCGAATCATGTGCCCGCTGGTGCCACTGAACTCACACTTTCACAAAATCGAGTCATGTACCCGCTGATGCCTCTGAACTCACACCCCGGTCACCCTTTCAGATAGTAAGCCATGTATGATCATACCTCTGAGCTTCCTATAAGAGATCCTCCTTCATGATTCACTACCCGCACTCCTAGTGCACAAAAAGGGTAACGGGACCACAAATTTCCAAAACGACCATGTCGATGATACCTCTGAGTCGTTTCACTTCCGCCAAAAACAAATCACCCCCTACATAAAGCTTCCATGTCCTCATTACCTCTGAGTCGTTTTATGTACCCCCTCTTCATTGAGCCCACTCCTGCCATGTCCTCATTACCTCTGTGTGGGAAGGCTCCGTAGAAGAAACCTTCATACTTGCCATGTCTTCATTACCTCTGAGTAAGTATGTCGGTTCCCTGTCAACCTATTATCTGTACCCACAACCGGAGTACGACAAGGATAATAGGTCCACAAATGTCCTGTTGACCATAAATGTCCTCTGTTGACCACAAATGTCCTCTGTTGACCACAAATGTTGTACTGGGTCTCCAGTACATGCCCATCCCTTTCCTATCATGCCAAGGAGCCCAGTTGCTCCCTGGCATTCTATCGAATACCAAAAACTTCTATAGCTGTCTTATCGCGAAGTTGTTCTAGGTATTCCTCTCCAAAACTTATTACTCGTACCTGAAACCAAGGTACGCCCAGGGTAACAAGTCCACAAATAATCCCCCAGTAGGTCCAATTCCACAAACATCACAAGTACAGGAAAGAGAAGATGAGTTGAAACATGCTCATTTATTCAAAATTCAAAGTGCTACATCATTTGGGATCACACCCCTTATAAAATGAAAAAAAAAGAGGGAGCAAAAGAAAACAGAAAATCGATCACTGCTCTAGGGCACATAACATCGTGAGACAGTCCGTCAGCAAGGCAACCGACCGCTCAAACCTCTGTTTAGCTCGACGCTCCGCCTCTTGGGTCAGCGTCGCCTCGTCCTCCAGATGAGCGTGAGCTTGCCAGTTGTCCTCAAATTTCTTGAAGGCCCGCTCCAGGTTAATAGAAGATCGGGAAACCCTCTCGGCCTCCCGAATGATTGACTCCTGTTCGGCACGAGCAGCCTCCAGCTCTGACTCTAAGAAGGCCAACTCCCTCTGAAGTGCGAGAATCCGCTCCTTCGGGTCAGCTATTCCACGAGAAGCAGACTCTTTTCGAGCCCTACAAGCTTGACTTCGACGACCCAACCTGTCGTACGAAGCAGAAAGCTCGTCAAGGTCCCCCTTCACAACTGGCCCGGCAGTATCTCGAGCAAGCTTTATCCTATCCAGAGTAGCGATAAGGAAGCCCCGCTCCCGTTCGATCGCAGCAGGCAAGCCAGCCTGCCGTATCGCCACCAATTGGGTTACGAGCTGATCAGCCTCTGCCAACTTGAACTCCAGGAGCGCAGCCAACCCCACCCCATCAGGAAGAGTCTTCAAAGTTTCAATTTGACCCCGAGCGCACCGCAGGGACAGAGAAAAAGGGGTCCTCCGTTCTACGGCTGCATCAACGCCCCTCTTTAATTGGCGATAGAAGCTGTCGACCACATCCTGCGACACCTCGTCCAGAGCTTCCGAAGAAGCCGACGTCAACGGGAGTGTAGCTGGCAACACTGAAGAAGACGCAACAGAATATGCCGCTCCTGCCACGAGGGAAACAAACTCCGTGCGGAAGGACGCCTGAACAGCGGCCAACTCCTCTTCAGCAGCCCGCAGAACTTGAATGCTCGACAGGGCCGAGAAGTCAGTCTCTGAAGCCGTATAAGCAGCAGAGGATGAGACGGAGACCATCGCTCCCGGAACAAGCTCCACTCCCGTCTGTCCGGAGCTGGCGGGAGGCCCCTCCACATGAGTCGGGGAAGGAGAGGAAACGCTCCTTTTCCCCAAATCGCAGTAGGCCGAACCTTCCCCAAGAACATCCGTTGTGGGAAGTAAAGGGTCAGGACCTGTAGGGCCAAGACAACCATGAATCATTTTGACCTGGAGGATATGTTGATAGTGCAAATAAGCCCCCTCACTAGTCAATATTTGGCTTATCTTACCAGCAGAAGAGTGTGGAGGCTGAGGTTCGCCTACGGCTACCACAACCTCTCCACCAGCGGCTTCCGAGTCGAATATAATAGGCTCCTCCGCCCCGGCACCCTCGGGAGGGGATGCAATGAGATCGGCGTCGCCTTGCTGAAATTCAGCAATCTCGGAGACAGGCCCGAGGAAACCTTCATCACCCCGGGCCGAGGCCTCAGCAACGTGGGAGTCCCCAGCCGCCGCTGAGAGGGCCCCCACAGAAAGGACCGCGACACACATGCCGCTAATCAAAGCAGCAAGGGCCGGATCAACTCCAGGGACAGCAGATGGTTCAGGAGAGCCTGGTTCGTCAGACGCCTACAAAAAAAAATGATTGGGTCATATCTCTAAGAAAAAAAAAAAGAAAGCCACAGCAAGGAGATAGCTCTAACATAGTCTTACCGTCGGAGCGCCGTCAGCAACATCCTCACCCCTCTCGGTAATAAGCAACCCACGAGACCTAACAGCGGCTCTCTTCGCAGAAAAAGTCATTCTACCATCAGAAGACACACGTCTGACTCGTTTGCGTGAGGGATCAGGCACAGCGGAAGGCCGTCCCTCCCCCACTACTCCCTCTTATGTAGCAAGCGGCGGATCCTCCGCCAGTTCGTCTGGTGTGGCAAGCGGTTGATCTGCTACTTCTTCACCCCCCAAGTGAAAGAGAGTCTTCGCTATCATGATCATCATCCTCCTCGGCCGACTCGGAAGGTTCTGATTCAGGGAGGGGAGTCTGGAGCGCTAGTTGCTTTCTAGCCTTAGCCCCCTTAGGTTTTTCCTCTAAACCGGTACCCATGATGAAACTGGTACTCGGGTCGAAATTGACAGGGGGCTTGTTCGCCATAACATGATACAAGGCAGCCACGTACAAAATTTCCCTCGACGCCTTAGTATCAGGAACCGAGAAGCTGGCCCGAGTATGATAAGCGTCATAATAATTCTACGTCCTGACACCATCAAGAACGCTACCTTCAATGCCCAAGCAAGGGCTGGGACAGTCAAGGAATAACTGGCTATAGCCAAATTGGCGAGAAAACCTACTAGGCAGGTAGGGCTCCAAGTACACATTATCGCGGTTACGATAAACCAGATGTGCGGGACGGATGTTGCGTAACCAGGTGAGCATCTTCGGAGACAGAAAGGGAGGAGGTTCGGTACCATCAAGTTGTACATCCCTCACTTCCTTATCGAAAAAATAAGGAATAGACACGAAAAAGTCACACCTATCCATCCTCGCCAGCGCCCTCCGACAAGCTGGCATACTGTATTCCCAAGGTTGGTGATGGCGTTGGAAAAGGAAAGCGTCTTCGTCCGTAGCATCTTCCGCTGTTCCAGATCCCATCAAAGACTTGTAGTGCATCAACAACCACCGCATCAAATAGTGGAAAGGTAGCTCTATGCGCTCAAAGTCCAGCATCTTCTTGCGGGCAATAATCTTGGACGAGAATGTTTGAAGACCATGATGTATGCTACACACCATAGTCGGAAGAAGAGCCAGTCTAACTCCAAATACCAGCTTAACGGCAGGAAGAATGAAGTGTCGGCTGATCCTCTCAATAGAACCTGCCCTCCTGAGACTACGCAGTTCCGTAGCCATATCATCAAAAATCCAGCCAAAAGCGCTTTCTCAGACATCTGCCTGGTACCGTAGTAAAAATAACTAAGAGAGTCAGTTTGACTCCCGAATTGTCGCTATTAGACCGCGACTTCTTGATGCTCAACATCAGGTCTTTTATCTCTCCCTGGATTTGAGGGGTTCGAGGAATAACCTCGCCAGAAGGGCCAACTTTAAAAAGATAATTGACCCAGGATGTGGTGTGGGGAGCGTTCCCTTCTGAGCTATCCTCCTTTTTTATAGCCATCTGGTGACAAGCACTATGATGGCATAGCAACTCCTGGTACACCGCAATAAAGCCTGGGAGTCTTCGGTTCAGGTCCTCGAGCTCCTCGTTCGACGGGGTGTACACCTCGAAAGGCTCATTCCCCCACAGAAGCTTGGAGACAGTATACATCTCGTGGAGGGCAAGCCCCAGCTCCCCACCGGGTGCGAAGAACGTCCCCGTTCGTCGGTTATATATCTCCAGGAGCGCCATGAACAAGGGCTTATTGATAGGAAGCCCGTGACAGGTGCCCTGGATGGCATGATAGAGCCCCACCTCCTGCAGGAATGTTCCGTAAGTCTGCAGAACCCAAGTGGTCAAGTGGGCCCACGTAAAAGTGGGGTTTATCCAGTTCAGCAATGCCAGTCTGCCAACGGAATAAGATTTTTTGCAAGCAAGCCGATTCAGGAATGTATCAGCTTGAGTTAATGTGAAGTTGGGACCATATACGTTCATAAAAGTACCTGGGGCCAGTCCCATCATGTACCGGAGGACGGAATCCTTACCCGCGTACGCTGACCTAATGTGTGGGTTATAATGGATGTCGCCCATCAACATCCCTGATTGGGTAGGAGTTAGGTTACACACCATCTTCCTGTCCAACAATACCATATTGAACCACGACAGAGGATAATGACGCTCCATGAGAGGAATATGGATCGCCACCCCATCCAAAGTAAAATCCCAGTTCTCAGAGATCTCTAATACTCGGGAATTCTTTATGATTAAAGCGTCTCCGAAGAGGAATGAGGGCTTCAGATACTATCCATCCAATTTCCCAGAATTCATCATGGCACGGAGATAATGGAGGGTCTGATTCACGATGGCGTTCAACCTCCCCGAAGGCTCGTTAGCAGGAAATTGATTCAACACGTATTTAACTAAGCCATCAAGACGCATGCCCAAGGCAAACTGATTCGAGCCCACTAGGAGTTCTCCCGCAGGGTTTACTGGCAGACTCACTGAAGAAAGACGAAAGAAACAAGATTAGAAGATGGTCAAACAAAGAAGCATTTGAAAAATCACCTAAGTCTATGCGGCCCGGGTCGTCACAGCCTTATGCGGCTCAGAACTAGATGAGTCCATGCGGTTCGGTTCGTCACGGCCTTATGCGGCTCAGAACCAGATGAGTCCATGCGGTTCGGTTCATCATAGCCTTCTGCGGCTCTAAGTCAGACGAGTCCATACAAATCAAGTCAGATGAGCTTATGAAGCTTCTACGATTTAGGTTCGAAAGGGCCTATGCGGTTCAAGGTTCACATGGATTCAACAGACAAACCTAGGCGCTGATGCGGCTCAGATTCGGGTGAGACTATGCGGTTTAAAGACCACACAGACTCATGCAGCCATGAACAGACAGACTCATGCGGCTACAAGCAGATGAGCTTATGCGGTTCAAAAGTGAACTACGCTCATGCGGCCCCAACCGAAAATATATATGCAGTTCAGATCGAGTATGACAAGCCCATACGGCCTCCTGGACGAAGTGCTTATGCGGTCATATCGACGAAACATGTACATACGACTTGTGCATAAATTATGCAGTAGAGCCATGGCAGTTAGGGTTCTAAGGCAATGCCCTTACCAGCAATAGGCGGATGAACATCAGGATGAACGGAGTGAACAGCGGCCGATGGAGGAGTGGCCACATTCGTCGCCGCAGCCGCCGCAGAAGCGACCGCCTTACCCTTCGTAGCCTTCGACGCAGCATCCTTCTTGGGAGCCATAGGTGCTTGGGAGAGAAAGGAGTTAGAAAGATCGAAGAGAGCAAAGGAAATTCCTTAGAACGAAAGTGTTCCTATTTATAGACAAGGAAGTAATACCTCGATCCGCGTACAATATGATGACCAACTCTTCGGTCATCGAGGCAAAATGGCTGAATAATAGCCTGACTCTTGGGATCCTGGCCCAAGAAAGCGGCTCTTAAAATCTGCAACAAATCAAGAGCATTAAATGCAGAAGATTCACAGAAGATTTGCACACATGGCAGGAAGACGTGGCAAAAAAGCTCATACGACCAAAACATCCCATACGGCTCAGAGTGTTATGCGGTCAAGGTAATCATACGGCTGGTCAAATCCATACGGCTAGGACAGAATACATCCATGCGGCTCTGGCCTAATCATGCTTCTTATTTAAAGTATTTCAATTTTGCAAATTGAAAACTTTGAAGGGGGTCTTGTAGAAGCATAAAAAAGAGAAAAAAATAATCCATGCGGCCGAGCAGCCACATGCGGCTCAAGAGTCCCATGCGGCTCAATCACAGGGTGGACTCCATGCGGCCACTAGAGGGAAGCCACGTGCCTTTTTAGAACGGCTAATGCCCTGACAGCTGACAATTAATGCTCTGACGACTGACAGCTGACAGCTGACAGCCCTGACGAGAAGCAGTCATGATGACTGACACAAGAGCAACATCTCCCTAGGGAACTGAAGAAAATCTTCACAACTTCGAGGCTAGTTTATGCGGCCAGTCTAGACGAGTTCATGTGGCCTGTGCAGAAAAACCTATGCGGTTCAATCATGAAAGTCCCCCATGTGGCTCGGTCGTGAAAGAAACCCATGCGGCTCGGCCATGAAGACTCTTATACAACTCGGCCATGAAGACCCCCATGCAGCTCGATCATGAACATATCCATGCGGCTCGGTCATGATAATCTTCATGCGGTTCGAGTATAGAGACTATTCATGCGGCTCGGTCATGAAACCTTTCATGCGGCTTAGTCATGACGACCTTCATGCGGCCCAAATATGAACGCTCCTCATGCGGCTCAATAATGATGACAGAACACGTGTCCTAAAGGTAATCAAATTTTGGGTCAGATTCCAATGATTTAGGACACGTGGTAAGAGAATGAATTAAATTGATTCATTCAGATTTGCGGATATCAGCAAATCATCATGATGGAGATTTATTGCAATCAACATTAATGACTGACATGATTTGGCATAATCCTCATTAATGGCCCAGATCCTTCACGCTCAAGATTAATGGCCCAGATTGATCACTTATCAGGCCGCCGCCACTTTGAGAATGGGCAATCATTACAAACCCTAATGATGCTCCCCACTATTATAAATAGCAGGGTGCCATTCCCTTGCAATATATAAGAGGAGAGAGATACGCATATACAGAGAGACACTCCCCCAATAATCAGAGAGAAAAATCTACAGAGATCAATCCAGAGAGAGAGAAGCCAGAAGAGCAATACGAGGAGAGCAAGAAGGGCATTTCTTCATCAACGCCAACCATCTCGTACAGGAGCCAAGGCTACGTCCGATCGTCCAAGGAGTAAGGCAGAGCTGCCGTCGCATTCTCGAGCCTCTATCGTCACCCCCCAGAATCAAAAATAAACAATTGTACTTAGATTGCTGTACCTAGGTTTTCGTCCCTAGACTTTCTTTGTACAAGTGAGTTTGTAACGTGAAGTAAAAGTCCAGTCCTCCCATAAAACTGTTCTGTTCTTTTATATTTCATGACAAACAGGCTATGACAACGAGGTCTGCCAAGAAGCTTAACCACCTCCCCACCACTACCTTATCAAATGCTTAACATCATCTCCTGTAATGTGAGAGGGCTCGGAAATAAACCGATGCTGAATAGAATCCTCAGCCTCAAGAAAACTAATCGGATTAACCTATTAATCATCATTGAACCAAAAATTCCTCAAAGACGAATCAAAGCCATTCAACTAAAGATTGGATTCCCCCAAGCCATCACTGGATATAATGATATCTGGATTTTTTTTGCGCCAAAATTCAAATTTAGCCCTGTTAAAGATTTGACTCAGGCACTATCTTATTGGGTAGAATACCCGGCTCTCGAGTCCCGCTCCATCCTTTCCGCCTTTCATGGGAGCTGTGACATACCCGAGCGAAGAATGCTTTGGGATGATCTGTTGGAAGCTACATTACCCTACCTTGGCCTCCCATGGCTATGTATTGGTGATTTCAACATGGTGTCCAGCAGAGAGGAGAAATCCGGTGGCCGTCCACCCCCCAGCCCGCGATGGACGATTTCAACAACTTTATCTTCCATGAAAACTTAACCCCCATCTTCTTCCATGGCAGCGAATTCACCAGGTGCAACATGCAGGAGGGCTATCGGCGGCAGTACTCCCGTTTGGATCGGGCGATGATCAACGACAGTTGGTCAGACATGGGTCTGATCACTAACCTCTCTCATCTGAACTCTACTGAATTGGATCACTCCCCTCTTATCATCAAGATCAGTAACAACCACACTTCCACCAAAAAACCATTCTGCTTCCTCGACTTCTGGCGCCATCACCCTCAATTCCAGAACCTCGTCGCTACCGCTTGGAACTCCGTCTCGGATCTTGAATCCCTAGCTCGGATGGCGGCCAGAATTAAAGCTACTCGTAAGGCTTTAACGTCCTGGAGCAAAGAGGGTTTCGGTGACATCTTCTAGGAGATTAAGGCGGTGGAGGACGATGTCACCCGTGCCGAGTCCTCGTTCGCCACTGATATATCTCCGGCCTTCCGCACCGCGCTCAATCTTGCCCGAGCGCTTCTCAAATCCAGGCTAAAAGTATAAACTAATTTTTAGAGGCTAAAAGCCAGACTGACCTGGGACACTGAGGGAGACCGAAACACACGGTTCTTTCACGCGTGTGTCAAACGACGTAAAAATAAATTAAAACTACACCGGATCTACGATGACAATGGCGTCATAGTGGACGACCAGGAAGGTATTCAGGCTGCGGTGGTTAACTTCTACTCGAACCTTTTCACTAAAGAACCCGTTGTCAAAGACGTCGCGCTACTGTCCGAAATCCCATCCCTCGTCAGCGACAACAAAAATGAGACCCTGTTGGCTACTTCTTCGGAGGAGGAGGTCAAGACGGCTGTCTGGTCCATTAATGAACACAGCGCCCCGGAGACGGACGGGTTCAATGGGGTATTTTTTAGAACTTGTTGGGACACCTTAAAAACTGACTTATTGGAGGCCACTTTGGCCTTCTTCAAGGGGCTAGATACCCCAATTCCATTTCTTGTGCCAGCATCATCCTTATCCCCAAGAAAGATAACCCGAAAACCTTCAAACACTTCCGTCCTATCAGCCTATGCACCTTCACCAACAAGATTATATCAAAAATTATTGTCAACCGGATGTCCAATCTCCTTCCCAAGATCATATATGAAGAACAAAGCGGGTTTGTTAAAGGCCGAAACATCACCGACAACATTCTTCGCGTCCAAGAGATGATCACCTGTATAAAGTTTCCATCCAGAGGGGGGAACGAAGCCATCAAAATGGATATGGAGAAGGCATATGACCGCCTAGACTGGCAATTCATGATCTGGATTTTCAGGGCTTTCGGCTTTTTCGAATCGACATCATATTCAGATCTATCAGCAATGCCTGGTTTTCTACCGTTATCAATAGCCAGGCAGTAGGGTTCTTCCGCTCTTCTTGCGAGGTTAGACAGGAAGATCCCCTCTCTTCCACTATTTTCATCATTGCAACAGAAGCTCTCAGTGAAAGCCTCAATTGTATGCCCAGTATGATAGGCTTCTACCACTTCTACACCATGACTGGATGTCCACTCATCACTCACCTGGCGTATGCTGACGACATCCTTATCTTCTCCTATGGAGACAGCGGATCGATTGAGGTAGTATTGAGTACGATCACGAGATACACCACATGCTCCGGCCAGCGCATCAATAACAACAAGAGCGTCATCTATACCCATCACAAAGCAGACAGAACTCGTTCAGACCTGCTCTCCAACATAACCTCGTTCAGCACGGCTTATCCACCTTTCCATTACTTGGGATGCCCACTGTTGTACGAAAAGTCCAACTCGGGTATATATGAACACCTGGTTGCCAAAATTCGCAAGCTGATAGTAGGTTGGCACAACCCGACTCCATCACCAGGAGGTAAGATGACCCTCATCAAACATGTTCTCTCTTTCATCCCATTGTACTCCCTGGCCGTCTGATCCCCTCCAAGAAGGTCCTCAACTCTCTCGAATCCCTCTTCGCCAAGTTCTTCGGGGGTCAATGCGACGACAAGGACAAACCTCACTGGGCCGGTTGGGATACTATGGCCAAACCAACCAAAGAAGGAGGTCTGGGATTCATCAGACTCGCTCGCATCGTGGACGCCTGCTCCATGAAGCTGTGGTGGAAGCTGCGCTCGAAGAACTCGTTATGGACGAGGTTCATGAGAGATAAATACTCCAGATTCTTACATCTGTCGGAGGTAGCCACTAACAACAGATCTTCGGCATCATGGCGTTGCATAATTCAGGGACGTAGCACAGCTGAACCTCTAATCCGCCTTCAGTTGGGCGACGGCCGCTCTTCGGCCTGCATGGAACGGTGGTTAGGAGAAGACACCTTACAGCCCAACGTGAAAACTCCGAAGGGGTGCATCATTAGGGACCTTTGGGAAGGCAGTACCGATTGGAATTGTGGAAGGGTCAGAGATTGGTTTGGTCAGCAGGCAGCTGACGGCCTTCTCGCCGCTAATCTTCGGATCAGTGACATGACCGACACGTGGATATGGACCCCTAACCCGGGAGGAACTTTTATGCTGGCTTCTGCTACAACTGTGGCTAGAGGCAGAGGCGTGCCAGATGCTACATCTGCCAAGTTCTGGCAGTCTTGCATACCCATCAAATGGTCTACCCTTATCTGGCGAGCACTTCACTGGAAGCTGCCGACGAACGATCACACCAAATCTATCGGATTTAGCCTAGCGTCCAGATGCCACTACTGCGTGGAGCAAACATCAGAATCAGCTGAGCATGTCCTTATGTCAGGCGAGTTGGCGACCCAAATTTGGTACAATCTTCACAATAGACTAAGTCTTGTCCCCCCGACTAGGGGCTTCCACGATCTCTTAGCCAGCTGAAGTTGCTCCCACGGACACCAGATCGTCGTGGCCACCAGTTTTTGGGTATTATGGAAGAAACAAGAACAAATTCAGATACGAAGGCCGCCAACTCCTACCTCCATAGTTGTACAAAGAAGTTATGAGACAAATTCTCAAAGGTAAGAGGCGCTGCTCTCACACCTCCAACACTTTTTGGGAGGCCCTAGCTTAGGCCATCCCCGGGTCTCTCGTGCCTCCCATGTCGACGGATGCAGAGATCCGGTGTCATTTTGTGCACGACTTGCGCCGCTAGTTTGTTGTTCCTTTTGTCGCATCAAGTGCGCTTACTTGTATATGCTTCCATATTTTGCGCCTATTACTTCAATAAAGCTTTGGTTTATATATATATATATATATATATATATATATATATATATATATATATATATATATATATATATATATATATACACACACACACAAATGTGATGTATATACATATGTTATATGTATATGAGATAAGGGTGGCTTGATATATTGTGGGTTATAAATAAGTCTATTATAGGATTGAATATAGTTTTGATACCATGTTGCCTAGCACCATTATAGCCTAATTTAGCAAAACCTTAGATATTGGCTAAATAAGACCAAGTTGACCAAACAGCTGAAGTTTGACCTAGTTTGACTAGTGTTGATCCAAATTGATTTTTTTAACCTAGATATGGCCTAGCAGAATGCATATAACTTAATTTTTAATCTAGAACACTCAGTAACCTATAATTCTCATCATAGGTCTCTGTAACTCCAGTTCTGACTCCGATACACACCCATTGCTTAGAATACCAGGTGAGTACATTCTCTATTAGTTTTTATCATAATAATATTTATATTGCCTGCTCTATGCTACTTTATATGATGCTGACACATTGTTATCACGGACCATCACTATATAGATCTTGTCATTCAATGTTATCCCCTTATCGGGTACATCGGGTATTTCATGTTTATATACTTTATCATGTGCATCGTGTACTCTTTGTATTCGTATTATTCATGTACTATCATATGCTTTCATGTGCTATCATGTACTCTCATGTGCTCACGTGTGCTTCATGTGCAAACTAACTAGCATGTACTTAACATATCATGATTGGATCCTTGTGTATTGATTGGGACAGGGGAGTAGAAGTGGTTATTTGATTAAATCCCCTAGTGTACTCATGTATATGTCGATTATACACTCACGTATAACAGAGTTATCATAGATTACTCATGTGAAACCTAAACCAACCACATAACCGTCTTATGCTCTGAAACAGTTATATTTATTACAGTTCATAGATTCTCTATTCTATTTCATATACTCAGTTTACTTATCTATATCTCCTGTATTCCTGTATTTCCTCTACATTACGTCGTGTATTCTATTCTATTGCTAGTTCCATATTTTCTACCATGTATTGATACTGCTTTCAAAGTTATGTATTCTCTCTAATCCTGACTGTATATGTTGATAAATTTTACAGAAAACTTGGAGGACTTCTGCACCACTTACTATAGCACAGACCTAGATGACACTTACGACCTGGATCATCAGAAGGATCCAGCTAGTCCAGAGGAGACACTAGTAGTTCCTAGATTAGACTGCTAGGACTTTTATTTGGATTTGTCATCATCTACTTTATGTTATGTTATTATTTCATATACTCTGTGTTGTGTTGATAACACTTATTCAAGATTGTATCGTACTTTGATATTTCCTATCTATTTTAATCGAACTATTATCCATCCTTAGCATATTGCGAATGAGTTATATCTTTCTAAGATTGTCCTCCGTATGGAGTGTATATACTGGACATGTATATTATATTATGTTTAGATGTTGCCGAGACATAGAACATCATTCTACTACCGACACTGCATCGTAGGCTGGACGTACCCACGGTCTCGTGCCCTTACACTAGGTTCAGGTCATGATACATATTCATCCTCCTAGATGTTATACCTTAGTACATGTTCCTTAAGTATGAATCTACATCGGCTCATAGAGTCCCAAGTCTAGATTCATCCTTAGTGTAATGCATTAAGCAACAATCATTATACTACATCAATATTACTGACTATTTACCATGAATGTGCTAGGATCAGGAATGTACTGACATATAACAGTAAGGATCAAGTAGTATCGTAACCCGAGCCTTACGGCGCTTTATGATGGTTGGTTGGTTCGATGAAGTCTTGTTGGACTTGGAAATATTTGGAAGGATCACTTGGAAGGCTATGAGATCATGGCAAAAACTGCCTTATAAAGGTGAGTAATGTTGAATCCTTCGAAGATCATTTAGCTTCATGCTTAATAAAAAGATTATCTGCTATGATTTTATGTTGAGTTGCTATATGATATCTTTCATGGAATCCAGAAAGATAATAAAATATAATTAATCATATGACCCAAAAACTGTTGCGTATCATTTCATGAATCGTGTGCTAGCGTGCTGTTGCAATAAATTATATGACAGGTAAAGCAAAAGTCCCAAATACTTGGGGGATGAGTATATCGAGCCTCAGCTCGATGAATATAAGGTAACACAAATAATAAGACCCAAGAAATGGGCAGTGAGTATGCTTGAATTAAGATCGTGAGAATGTATGGTATCAAAGATATGGAAAGAGATTGAGTAATCAACATTCTATTATACTATCATCGATGTAGAATATTGATTACTAAGTCCTAGATTGGGCCGATGGTATTTGTGAGCTTAGCTCAAGAAAATTGTGGCTACATGGATGAGTTTACATATTTTTTCTTATCATGTATTATATGTTTTCTTCATAGATAAGTTGTATATACTTGTATGATCATGGAAAACTTGTGCACAAGGTAGTTCCTCAAACGGTACTCCAGGACCACGGACCTAGTTCGTCCTAGGTGGAACAAGGATTGGTGTCGACGTACTGGCATCGGTGTAGGAGACCTTCAGTGGGGCTAGCTATCCGCACTGCAAGTGGCACCGTTATACCAGAAAGATGGTCCAGGATGGCTTGTCGCCAGTGATCTTCACATAGATAGGTCCAGTGCTAATGATGTTTTATGCAGGTAAAGTAAGTTGTTACTCGATTACAGGAAAGGATGTCGACTGTTGGTAAGAATCACCTGAATGCTGACAATTATGATAATATGATATTATTTCTAACAATATCTTGTGCAGGTAGAGTATGTATTTTAAAAATATAGGGATGGCTACGTAACCATGGGTAGGAATCTCTATAGGGTGATAACATATATACTTTACATTATGCTAGCTATGAATAATATGCATGCTTTACTTCTGTCTGATATGGGCTGCTAATCAACCCTAAGGTAACGAGAAAGGCCACTCTTAATAATGTTATATAATATGATTACATAGTGTTGCCTTCTTAGGTGAGTCGGGCCAGCACCGCTCGCTAGAACATAGATGATGTACTGACCCACGTTTGTGGGCATCTTTATAGGTGCTCGTGCATGGGTGAAATCATTTAATCAATGCTTGGCATCAATGAATCGGATGGGCGTGTAGAAGCTCTTCTCACAAGATGATATCTTCTACTATACGAAACATAATGTATGAAACAATTTAACTCAGTCGTACCAGTGTGATTGTAAGGTAAGTTGGCCAGTTTATTGTAAGTCGAGTCGACATGTTCAATTGTAAGACTAAATGGTAAGGAATTCAGTTGGCTATTCAAAAGTCATTGTAAACTATTATAAACTCTGTATTCAGCTGCAAGCCTTGTAATCAATTACAATTATTAATAAAGAGATATATTTTCTTCTTATCTTGTTATGACTTTAATTTATCGGCTTGGTTTCTTGCATTGTCGTTGTTTTTTTTAGAAATACCGGGAATTATAACGATTTTGCCTTATACAAAATCTAGACTTGTACGACACCACACCCAATGGCTAATTTTCGATCTCCCGGGATCGAGGCTTGACAGAATGGTATCAGTGCACGACTTTACGTCCTTGGATTCTTATTCGATTTGTTCAAATCGAAGTTCTCTTATGATGATTCAAAGTTGCTTCCGCGATGACTCAAACGTTGCTTCCGCGATTACTTAAAGCTACTTCTGTGATGAATTAAAGTTTCCTCTATGATGACTCAAAGTTGCTTCTACGATTATTCCGTGTTGCTTCCAAATTATTCTAAGTTTCTCCATTGACTGAAAATTTATTGATTCTTCTGACCGCTTACTGGGTGTTCAATACAATAAGTCTAAATATGTGGGCTATGATTGTTTGCCATGACAAAATATTATACAAACTTTTTGAATATTAAACGTGTAAAGAGTTCAATCGATTCCTAAACATGAGATCTAAGTACAAAATTTCTGAGAAAGTGTGACGGTGGAGATCGAGCACTACAGTGGCTCCTTTACTCCCTGGATGATCTGACGATGAGTTGAACTTACTTTGGTTTTCTGATACTTGTGATTGGAACTCTGGGTAGCCAATCAAGTGGACGCCGAAGTTATTAAGATTTTGACACCTTTTTATCAAAGGAAAACTCCTTCTGTTTATAGGCGAGCACATATACGGTGTGCATAAGGATTGTGCATGAACGCTGCACATGGAGATAAGAGAATCTCCAGGTTGCATGGTAAGGGCTGCTATAGAGCTAACATATGGCAGTCCTGGGATTCTTTTTTTTATCAAGATCTTTGGAGAGTTATCAACATAACTGAATAAATGACACATAGCGTACGTTTAATGTTGATTGAATGAACCTAAGGAGATTCTGTTCCTATTCCCGAAGTTAGATTTTGTTCTTATCTTAGGGGCCATTGGTTTAAACAAACGATTAGATATGACCCTCGTCCATAGGAACAAACTTCGTCCTTATCTTTGGGAGTGGTGGTTTAAACAAACCGATAGGATATTGCTCTTATTAACAGAATCAAACTTTGTTCTATCTTAAAAATGGTGGTTTAAACAAACTGATTAGGATAATATCTGAAAAGATATAGGTACCCGACTTGCTACGTGGAACAATGCCATCTTATAGGACTGTACATCTTTACGAGCTGCACTTCTGGTTAGGCTTCGATGTCACTACACTTTTGGGCGATGTAGAGACTGTATTTCGAAGACAAGAGTCAATGTACTTTAGGTGACAAGCAGACTCTTTTTTGAAGACGACTAAGCCACTGTGCTTCGGGACGACGAGTAGACTGTGCTTCGAAGACGAAAGAGCTACTGCACATTTGGGCAACAAGAAGACTATGTTTCAAGCAATGGAGTCACTGCGCTTTTGGACGACGGGGACACTTGTGCTTGAGGAAATAGAGTCAGATGAAGGAGCCATTAAATGGGTTGCGCTTCTAGGTTGAAGCGTGGGAGCTGCACTTCTAGGTTAAAGCGAGGGAGCTTTGCTTCTGAGCTGAACTGATGTGGCTGCGCTTCTGAGTCTGAAGGAACTAATTTCTTCGAAGTTATTAGAGCAATTAATGACTTCTCTTTTTTAACGGATGAGTCAGTCATCCTCTTCTTTAATTACTGCTGTCATTTGGGAAATTCAAGAAATTTTGTAGCCTAGGATTCAGTCAAATAAACCTATTAAATGAGATTTATTGTGCTGATTCCTAGGTTCACCCCATTAATTTTAGGAGTCTTTGACTGACGGCCACGTGGCATGTGGGTTGGACCGCACACAACCTATATAAAGGGAAGTTTTTTCTGAGGAGTTATGTCCACTGTATCTTAGCGTTCATACCATCATGCTCGATTCTGACTTGGCTTTGAACGACCGTTGGCCGTGCACAAGTCGACTGTTGGTTGTGGATCTCTTTGTTCAAGGAAGCTATGTCCTTGTAGAAGAACTAATACTAGATCTTGAGATGCACTTGAGCGTTTGGCATAAGGAGTTCGAACCTGATCAATATCTTGGAGGTCTTCGAGATCCAAGCTTTCGGGTTTGGATTGATTGCCAATCTGAAGATCTACAGGTTGTGTTATGCCCTGCTCAAGAACCGCAGTTGTGTGGCGAGCAGGAGCTGCGCTTTGGCTTGGGCCAATGGCAGTTTCATTAGCCATATTGAAGTTCCTACTTGTCAGGCTAGGAAGTGGTTTGCTCTAACGAGGAATTGATTCGCTCTGACGAGTTGCGTGTCTGAGGGGCTGCGCACTTTCTGAAGATTGCCCACTTGTAGACTTTAGGTGTTTTAGTCTTTATATCTAATCATGAAGAATTTGTAATAGATCTTCGTCGACATGATTTTAATGAAGAACTTTTTATTCACCATCTTTGTATGTTATGACTTTTTATTATTGTCTGCGCTTTTGGATACCTGCGCTTTTGTAAAGTTTGTATGCATCAACTTCTTATCTCCTGCGCTTTTGTCATGGCTGCGCTTTTTCATGCTTATATAAGACCCACTTCAAAGTGTTTCAAACTTGAGTCAACCTCGAAGCTTTGAACAGAAGCATGACACGTGTCCTTTGCAAACGAATGCCCAGCACGCTTGCTAATAGGATGTCTCTGCACTTAGCCTTCCGTACTAAATGCCTTGAGCCGTCATTTCATTAAAAGTTGATCATAACTCATCGTTTCTAGGGAACGATCATCATGATCTTAACTCTTAATTCCCATGTCATTCGAATAGCCTCTTCGAGCATGAAGCATTTTGTCTTCTTTTGCTTACGTGGCCATACCCTATAAGTAGGGGCTGTTTGGAGAGAGAAAAGCTTTCTTTCTTTTTTCTTCCAACAGAAGATTTTTGTCAGAGCTTTCATCTTCCTTCGAACCCTTGCTTTCCCGTCATGGCTCCCAAGAAATCAAGAACCACGAACGCTCATGCGGTGACTACGGCGAGCACGAAGAAGGCTAGAGAAAAGCGGCCAGCTTAAGAGGGCATTGATGTTGTTGACTCCCTGACCGTCGGCGTCATAGTTCATAGTGACAAGCGGCCGCCTGTCGCGAGTAATAAACTTTGATCCTTCATTTTGTTGATGCACATTAGCGTCTACTCCTCAGAGTATCGTCTCGTAGATGTACTGAAGCTTTTCTTGCCGATGCGCATGGACACTAGCTCTTCAGGGGAGTATCTATAGATGTGCTGAAGCTCTGTTCAACCGATGCACATAGTTGTTACTTTAATAAAGTAATGAATGCAAGATGTGATGAAGTTTTCATTGACATGCAGGAGTACTATGCAGAGCCTGCGCAGGTTTTCCCTCGCTGAAAGTTAAGTAGCATCTGCACAGATGCTTCCTTGCTGAAACACAGTATTGGAAGCCGTACCTGCATGGATGCTAGCTTGCTAAAATGAAGTGTTACTAGGTAGTACCTGTGCGAATGCTTGTTTTACTGAAACAAATCTCAGACTTCTGTTCTTATTAAAGTAGCGACGTAATACATAGGTCGCCGAAAACCTAGTCGTAGATTAAAACTTCGTCATTGTTCGTCGTTGCAGCGACATTTTTCTTACGATGCTAAAACGTCATAAATTTAGCAATGTTGAGCGACAAAAACTACACGTCGCTAAATTAGTAACGTAATTAGTGACATAAATACGTCGCATGTGATGACATGGCAATGTTTGACACGTCAGCATATTAGCGACGTACGAATACATATTAGCGATGTATATGATACATATTAGTGACGTACAGATACATATTTGCGACGTATATCCACGTCGCAGAACGTCGCTAACTGACTGGAAAAATTTAGACAAAATGCAGCTTCTAAAATCCTGTACCTAATTTTCAATGGTGCCCAAATTGCCCAAACTAGACTTCACACATACACATATCATCACAAACATACACACATACACATATCATCGCATACACTGTAAACACAGACACATATCACAAACGTACACAGAAATATCACAAACATACATATCCAACAAATTAAATATCATACATGTTCTCAATAAAAATATCAACAAAGTAAATATCACAAATATACATGTCCAACAAACATACATGTCCAATAGAGTCAAATAAGAATAAAAATCAGTGTACCAATTATCAATGGGCCCATAGGGCCAATGCATACAAAGATTATAAAAAACTACTGGTTCACTGAGGATCCCTACTGCGCATCTGAAATAACGTAAATTCATACTGCTCTTGTGTAAGCTGCACCACATGGGTAGGAGGAGGTAGTGCAACGTCTGGAGTCAGCACCGTCGATGGTCCCGGAGGACGTATCTGCTCCAGCTCTCGTAGTCGCTCAGCATGTGCAGTAAGGGTACGCACCATTCTCTGAGAACTCCCCTCAATATAAGTATATATCTATGAAAGTGAGGCAGACATGGTCCTCTGTGATCCCTCCAGCTCGACCTGCCAATGCTTTGTGCGCTACGTAGACTCGGTGAGCATCTGCAAGCTGCCAGCTGCCAGTTGTAGTCTTCTGTATAGTCCTCAGCTCCGGTATACTACGATCGAGCGCATCAAATCATTCGGTAATCGTCGGATCGTTTCTCTGCGACATGGATGGGGGCTGGTCAGAAATCCTCTGTAGCAACTCGTCACACAGCTCGTGCGGAGTACGTAGTGACGGAGGGGTCCCTGGATGACTCTAAAGCCAAATAGGTACCGTAGGATCCTGTACCGTTGTACGTACCCTTCTGAAGACCACCAACGGCGATTATCCAGAGGTCGTCCGGCGATGGTGCTGTAGGTGGCTGGGAGGAAGTACCAGTCCCTTCCTCTATTGGCGTACTAGCAGCCGTCTCCTCTTGTAGCCTAAGTTACTCGGCCTAGAAAAGTGTTTGCTAAAGTCTATATAGATATCTATTTCTATGTTTTCTAAATTATAGTAAATTAACATAAGGAATAGAACGTACATATGTTTGTGTGGCCCTTTCTTCGATGAACCCACCGGCCCTTCGATGGGTGACCAGGAAGACGGTCACCATGTTGCCATCCTCACCCTTTTTACCTGTTAAAATATATTATTTATCATTGATATTAAACATTTTACCCAACTATATTTTAAATATTGTCCGGTGAAAGAAAGGTACCAGACAACGAAAATGCTCCGTCATAGGAATGGGCCACCACACCACTACTTACGCTCGATCGTGCCACCTTGGCCTTATCAGACCTTTCCTAGTACCTAGCCTCGCCGAATCTTGCCTTCATCGCAGTCCAATGCTCAGGCATGATCCTACCATGGATCGGTTTTTCGGAGCGATAATGAGACTTCTAGTCGTGGATTGCATCACAGGTGAGCTTGCCGACGATGACAGAAAATTGGGACTCAATCTTTGCCGCACGGTGTGGTGGATAAAAACAGGTCCTCTACAAAAAGTAAAATAAAGAGAGTTATATATTATACACAAATGATTATTGAATTTAAAAATAAACATATTATTTTTACCTTGAAGTGGGCTAACCAAAAGGCCTTCCTATCTTTCGGAGCATCTGATTAGTTAATCCAAGGCCCACCATAGTTCTGCCTCAGAAATAAACTAGCTGTCTCTGTACTGCAGTAGGACGATATCTATACAATAATAAATTTTATGAATATATATATATATACATATACTCATTTGAGATATATATATTAACTAATTAACTTACTTCGTAGGCCCGTCTGTCCAAATCTCCATACGCGACTCGTTTGGAGACGCGCATGGAGGGTCGCTCTGGTGAGATGCCTGACCAGAATCAGTCTGATCGACGTCCTCCATATGCTCGTCTCTCTCCATGGGGACGTCGGCAGGAGGAATGCTGGACGAAGGAGTACTGGTCGTCCCAGGAGTAGTCGCAAACCTGCTGGAACTGCTCATCCCAGGAGCAATGGCCTATGCCGTCATGTCTAGTGCCGTCGATGGACCAGGAATAGTATGGTACAATGGCGTACTCGGAGATGATGGTAAAGAATCTAAATCCGCTATCGCAGGCACATGGGACTGTGTAACATATCTACCTCCGCGTCATCCTCCTCTACCTGTTATACCTGATAATAACATATGATGATAAAAGAAATACATAAATTTGTATGAAAAGCATCACAGATTTATATGAAAAGCATCATATAATTATATGAAAAGCATCACATATTTAAATGAAAAGCATCATAGATTTATGAAAAACATCATAGTCACAAAAGAAGGAGGAGGCACAAATGTGTCACTAAAGTATGCATCTTTTGAAAAAACGCAGATTTAATCCTCTTCTGAAAATTCATCTCCTTCATTTAGCTCGTCATCTTCTTCTTCTTCCTCCTCATCTTCACTTTCATCTACATCTTCCTCTTCGGATAATTCTACATCTTCTACAAAATTAGATATGTAATGTGGAACTTCCGTTGTGTCCACTTCTATAATATTTGTTACAAAAGGTAGTTCATCCTCTCGATAAGCTATATCGTCAACCTCAAAGGTATTTCTAGCTTTGGTCTTGCATACTGCCCACTTGTCCGACCTTATTTTTTCCCGTTTAGGATACCTTGTGAAGTACAGGAGCTGAGTATGACTTGATAGGACAAATGTTTAACAGGCTTGATATCGACGTCGATAGTTTATATCCACAAGACCGTGCATGTCTATTTGCCAACCTTGACCTTCGATCGGATCGAACCAATTATACCTGAATAACATAATCTTAGTAGGCTTTATTCCATAACTATATGTCAACTCCATAATCTTCCGTAGGACGCCGTAGAAATCGTTGCCCGCATCAACATCTTTGTAGTTCGAAGATCTGATATACAAACAACTGTTTTTGGCACTACAAGAAAATACATGTTTTGCGACAAAATTTTTCCAACAACAAATATTTGTTGCAAATAAGTAATTATTTGCAACAAAAATTATAAATTTGTTGCAAATTTAGGTTGCACAAATTTCAAGAAACAAGAATTTAATCGCTCTAAAAATTTTGTTGCAAAATAGTTGGCGGGTTCCATTCCCACGCTTGCAAATTGGTGCTAAAAGATTTTGCAAGAAAAAAATAGTTTTATAACAAAATTTATGTGTTCCAAAATATCCTAGATCATTACAAACAAAATTTATTTATTGCACATTAAATATTTCTAATGCAACAATTTATTTATATGGCAAAAAGAGAACCAAATGGTAGAAGAAACCTAAAAAAAAAACTTCCCTCTTCCTCAAACTTTTTCATTCCCGGTCGAATATTTCCCTTTTCCCTCAAATTTTTTTCTTTCCCGCTCACGATCTCTCTTTATACTTTGATTTCCATCGTCACTCCCCTTCTCTCTACAACGATCCACCCTCCCTCTCCCCTTCTTCTGCTACGGCGCACAAGGACGGCAGAAGGACATCGATCGGTCTGACGGCGGTCTTACGACGGCAAAGCGAGCCTTATCGGAGTGACGTGGCTGACAACGGCACAACAAGGACGGCGGCACGAGATGGGGGTCTCAAGGTTCTCTTTTCTCAAACCCTAGAACCCTAAAATTCATGTTTCTGAATTCTCTAATACCATTGTGAAAGAATAAAAATTTATATGGTGTCTTTTCATTTTAGCAAAGTAAAGCCAATTTTAGAGTTTATGTTGATCATCAACATTGTGACTTAATCCATTAGTTCCAGTTTCACCTTGAATAGATGAAAAATAGGTATTATAATAGCATTGTTGATTTAGGATTTTTTTTAAAACTCAATTTATCTTCTCTTAAATGTTGCTATGAATTTTTTTTTCCCATTACCTGCCAAGCTGCAATACAGGAAAAAAATAAAGTTGACCTGGAACTAAAATGAGAATAGGGATGAGAATAAAATAAGAATACAATGAGGGCTGAGGAAGAGAGAATTAAAATGAGAAAATGAGATAGGACCTGATCTTAAATGTTGCTATGAATTTTTTTTCCCTTTCCCATTGCACAATATTCTCAGCAGTTTTAGGCATCACGCAATAGGGATAAGAATAAAATGAGAAATGGGTATTCGACTTTCAGAATTCTAGGAAAAATTCCATAAAAACAAATGTTGAAAAATATCGAGAAAATAGCTAATAAAGGAGGGCTGAGGAAGAGAGAATTAAAATTCCATTGAAGGAACAATGTGCCATCTATGATAGCAATGACTTCCGCTGTGTCCAGAACAAGGGTACATCATAACTTTAGGTCATGGTTCATATTTTATTATGGATATGGCTGTGCTAGATGGATGGGGTATCATATGGAAAAGGTTACTGTATTGACTGTTGTATGTGCTTAAACCACTGATTACTAATAGATAGGAAAGATGACCTGGCATACAATTAGACATTACCTTTCAAGATCACATTTTAACCTTTGTATCTTAGATACAGATTATACTTTGTATTTTTTCTGGAGTTTCAAAGCTTCAGTGCACTTGTAACTTAGGCCCAAATTCTTATGCTATAATCTGACCCTCTGTATGTTTCTGGATTCAAACATATGGTGAGCTAGTATCTGGCCTTTATGAATGTTTAGGAGTCAAACATGGTGGCCTGGTACCCAATCTTTTGGTAGTACCGTTTGACTGATTGGTTTATTTTCCATGATGTGCAATAGGCTGATTCTAACCCTTTTGAATGTTTTTGGACACAAACGTATGTTGGGATAGGACCTGATCTTTTGTTAGCATCCTTTACTTGATTGATTGTTGTTCATGACACACCCTATAAGCTCTCATACTAGTCCTGGAAGCTAGTTGAGGGTCAAACTAGAAAGGTGCCATATTCAATGATCTGTCATTCTGGAGGAAATAGTTTCGCTAAAGATTTTTGAAGTGCCATGGATGTTCTGTTATAGAAGATGTGTTAACCATGTAAAATGCATGAGAATGTCAGTGAGAATATTATGTGAGAACTAATTTTCTTGCAGGTGCAAAGTAGTTAGTGCAACAATCTTGTTGGTGTGATACACATACATCTTCAGTCCAAATGTTGGTTGATCTTTATGCATATCAGAATCATGGTCCATGATGTAATAATACTGAAAAACCATATCATCTGCACTGCTCTGACAAAGCAAAGTAACCGAAAATATTTGGCATGTTGAATATCTCAGGCACTTAACTATTATAGGAACTAACTATGGGAAAAGCTGAATGCTAGGACTTATTTCCTGTTCTATAATTCTTCTTTTTCTTATCAGGGTGTTAGCACTTATCCTTTTCCCTTCATTCTGCTGTTTTCATTTTTGATTTTGTTGTCTTGAATTATTCTAGTTGAAGATGTTAGTGACTTGTGGCCAAGTGTCAAAGATGGATTTGAGCAGCGTGTACCATTGAAGAAGGCTTCTTTGAATAACAAAACGCAAAATCCTGTGTTGTGGAGAAATTGCAGGCTGAGTTCATGCTAACCACAGACATAAGGCTACATAGTCGTTTCCCACAGGAGCACTCCTTATTTTGGTTCCGTGAACCTTATGCAACTGTTATTCTTGTTACTTGTGAGGTAAATCCTCTTATGTCTACAACAATATTATTTCTGAAGATTAATCTATTTTGTTCATACTCGTGTCGTGATTCTTTTATGGGCAGGATCTTGACGAGTTTAAGACAATCTTAAAGCCACTGCTGAAGTTAATTGTTCAAAATGAAGACAAGGAGTGGTTTATCATATTTGTGTCAAGGGCTCACCCCAGCAATGACGCAGCAACAAAGATGGCAAAAAAAGTTTATGCTAGATTGGAAGTTGATTTCAGTTCAAGAAAGAGTGAAAGGTATAAAGCCATTTTTTCATCATCTATCCAAGTTTGAGCTTACATATTTGATTTCCATGGTTTGAAGTTTTTTTCAGCTCAAAAGTGCTAGAAAGGTAATCAGGACATTTGATCATTCAAATCATGATAAATATATGCTTTTCATGGTACAATATGATATGACATATATAATTTGGCATGCATGTCTCCCCTCAATTGTAATTTTTTGACAAAGAATACTATGGTTTACATAGATTGCTACCACATAATTCCATGACAAGTTTAAATCTCTGGATTTCTAATTTTGATGTGAAGGTTGAGTTTATTAAGAATTAATGGTTGAAGTGAAGAGTGGTAAAATCTCTTGTCAAATATGTGCCTGTATATTAGACTCTAAAATGATGCAATACTGGTGTCCGTTTCCAAATTAATGATCTGGAACCTGACAGACTTATCTCGAAGCTTTTCTGGAAATTACCATTAAAATTCCATTTTCTGCTTATCTTAATCAGGTGCTGTAAACTAGACTTACATGGAGCTGAAGCAAATTTCTGGGAGGATTTGGATTCCAAAATGGTGGAATGTATCAGGAATACATTGGATAGACGAGTTCAGTTCTATGTGGAAGAAATTCGCAAGCTCACTGAACAGCGTTTCATGCCAGTGTGGAATTTTTGCAACTTCTTCATTCTAAAGGTGCTTAACCATATCTTGATGATATCACAACTTAATAGAACTGTTGCACAATTACTTTTTTTTAATCCATCTGCTGAAAAGTTTTGGAGTTTTCTGACAGCACATGACATGTTTCTTTTTCCAGGAAAGCTTGGCTTTTATGTTTGAAATGGCTCATCTTTATGAAGACGCATTACGCGAATACGATGAACTGGAACTTTGCTATCTAGAAACAGGTATTTGAAGCTATATTCCTGTTCTATTATATTAGATGCTACATAACCTTTCGAGAAGTATTTTTTTGTGATGGTTGTTGAGAATTTATGTTTACTTCTCTCCATTTTTATTACTGTCTGATCTGAGGTTAATTATATGAACAAGAAAACCATGTGTGACATATTTGAATGGTGAAGCTACTTCATTTAAACAGTCCTTGATTTTAGTCTACATTATTCAGTAATTCTCCTGCAATTGGCCTGTCAAAATCAGTTCAGATGATTATTTAATTTGTTCTCTCATCTTCATTTGGATAGTTTTTCAAGGCCATCTCTGGTATGCCTATATATTGTCTTTTGTATACTATATTAAATGCGGGAATACTATAATAAACCTGAGTATTGTACTCTCAAGTTGTAACTGTTCCAGTGCCATGCATCTTTATTTATTCTATGTTACTTTACTCCAGGACATAGCTTTCTTGCAAATTAAGATCATGTTTTGTTTGGGGAGACCTGTAATGTTTAGTTAATCTCAGAAGACGCTTTTGATAGAATATTTTACTTTTTACAAGCTATTATCTTTACAGGCTATTTTTCTATTTTTCACCTGAGTTTTTCTTATCTTTATAACATACAAATGGTTCTGACAATCCGTTCTGACAGTCGTTGGTAACTGTCTTGTTCTTATGCTGAAAAGATAGCCTCAAGGATAATATATGAGGACAAAATGAGGGGTTCTATCGACCAGGTGAGGCTCTATTACCAAATTTCTGTTCTTGATCAATCTTCTTTAATTGTTAAAGACAAATAAAAAAAATTTCTGAATCCATACAAATGAATTTGCATCTGATACTTATTTGTTTAAATAGTTACTAAAAGGGGAATTATGACCAAGTTTAAGCTTTGTCGACAAGGTAGATTTACTTGAATTGTGGTTTGTGACATCAATACATTAGTATGCCAACATACATACTAATGAGACGAGCAGTGGGGCGAGATATTTACACCACAATGAATGGTTAGATTAGAACCTTTTTTCTTGAAGTCCTGAGGTAAATAGATTGGTTAAACTTATCACACATAATGTTTTGTTGATTGTGAAACTTCAAGGTGAAATGCTTGAATTGCTCCATTCTTTTACTTCCATCGTTAAGCTAATACTCGAACTATACTGATTGTTGAACATTTTAACACTGATGTATGCTGAACTGGGTAAAGCTTACATGGGAGTCTGTGGTATTCTAAACTGGGTAGAGCAAAAGTTTGAAGAATACTATTTTGATGACTTATTTGAGTGGTGATCCAAGTAAATTTGAAGAATACTATTTTTGAACTAGGTTCTGAACTGGGTGGAGCAAATTTGAAGAATACTATTTTTGTGAACAATACCGACTTGCAAACTGGGTATTCTGAACTAGGAGTGGTGCAAAATATGATGGATCAACTAACGGACGAGCAGGACAATATGCGAACAATGTTTGAGACTTTCATGTCAGGTTTTGGGGGCACACAACCTTAAGCTATGTAAAGTTTTTGTTACATTTTTTGCTTTATTCTCTCAGTTTCATTTTGGGCTTGAAATTTGAATATGGTCAAACATAATATACAACTTGTCTATAATTTTTTCTTTCTAGAAAATGAGGCTACCTAGATATAAACTCTTTTCAAAGAGTTATGTGGAATATTTGTTTTTGATAAGAATGTTGTACTTTTCCTAAGTTGATATGTACTTTGTTAAATCTGAGTCAGTCTTCATTTCATCATGTATTATTATATTCTTTCGCTAGTTAGCAGCAACTTGCCAACATATAATTTTTGATGAGTTCCTTCATTACTTGCTCTGATTACTTGCTTTAAGTTTAACACGATTGTACAAACACTGGATTAATTTTTACTTATTTCTATTTTTAATGTTTTATCATATAATTTATTGTAGGTTGGTTTGCCTGTTCGAGTAAAGACTTTCATAGCAATAAAGCTTGCAAGATACCTTAGGTGGTTGGGACATGAAACCAAATATTTCAATGTTGCTACAGAGGCTACTAAAGTTTTGCAATCACAATGGAAGCTGAACAGTCAATTTTTTGTTGGACATGAAATTTCGATGTTGCTACAGGTCTTAGAATGTGTCTTTGTGCGATGTATCAGCTATTGTATTCGCAATGTGACTAGATCTTAACTATTTTTAATGAAATAAATTATTTCAAATATTAAGGTGTTTGATTGATTGTTACACAAACATTTATATACTCTTATATTAGAATTAATATTAATTGCTAGTGATGAAAACGTAATTAGAAGTACTATATTATTTTGTTGCAACAAGAATTATCTACTTTTTGCAACAGATTTTTTTATTGAAAATATTCATTTTTCTTGAATTTTATTAAACTTTTGCAACAATGAGAAAAGTATTTGTGATAAAAAATTTGTTGCCAATAAAAATATGAAGGAACAAAAATATTTGTTGCAAATAAAAAGTACATGCAACAAAACCATTTTGTTGCAATAAAATGCTATAGGCTACAAACTATTTGTTGCAAATAAAATTATTTATAACAAAATTGTTCGTTCCAAAAGAACATTATTTACAACGAGAACTATTTTGTTGCTAAGTTTGCAACAAATCAAACGAACGTTGCAAAAGACCTTTTGGTACGCACTTATGACGACGGATTGGATGACGAAAATATTTCGTTGCAAATACCCTTTTGTAACAAATTATTTATCTTTTGCAACAATTTGTTTTGCTGCAAAAAGTGTATTTTCTTGTAGTGTGGTGGAATCGAGATCCAGAAAGTTGTTTCTGATCGGGCAAGTTGTTGAATTAAACCTAAACCCATTCACATAGTAGCTTGTCCAGGTTTTTGTGGCATAAATTGTTCCCTTGGCTAGAGTTCAAATAGACTCATTCTCAAGTCTTGCGTAAAGACGATCGACCTAAATAACAAAAAATAAGATATTAAGTTCATTCTCAAGTGCATATACAAAAAGATAATTACAAAGTCCCCCTTACATATGCACTCAACCAATAAGGTAAATAACGCCCCATTTCTTGTTCTAGTTCTTCTTCTGTTATGTGTGGCCTACTCGACCTCACATCATCATTAAATGTGCTGAAAACAACATCGTCCAATTAATGTAATTGTATAATGGTCAACACTATTAAAATAACGTGGACGTAGACATATTAATTACTTACCCCTCAAGATTCTCTACTTCATCCTCGTCGCAGTTGAGTAGTACATACACCTGAGCAGCCCTTAGCTCATCATCGTTCAAATATCTCTTCTCTTTACCCAATGGCTTTCTTGGAGCATTGAATACCTTCAGTGTTGTGTCATTATATTCATGAGCTCCGTCGTCGTTTCCGGGAGATCTTGTTCTATTAGTTGCAACATGAGGCTTGAAATACATCGAACAAAAGTTTACAATCTCCTCGAGAACATAGGCTTCACAAATAGGACCCTCGATCCGTGCCTTATTTTTCACCTTTTTTTTTAGGTAGTTCAAATGTCGCTCGAACGTGTACATCTATCGATATTCGATGGGTCCACCAACACGTGCCTCATAGAAAAGATGAATTGGCAAATGCTCCATATAGTCGAAGAATACAGGAGGGAACACCCTCTCTAGCTTGCATAATGTTACCGCAATGGCCTTCTCTTGCTTTTCTAGACGATCGACGAGCAATTTCTTAGAACAAATATCCCTGAAGAATATGCTAAGCTCCGTCAATGGATCCCAAACTTCCTGCGGTAAGAATTCCCGAAATGCAATCGAAATTAACCTCTCCATGAATACGTGGCAGTCGTGGCTCATCATACCCGTCAATTTGTTTTCCTTCGGATCGACACATCTTCTCAGATTTGACACGTATCCGTCTGGAAATTTTAGGCCCTAGATCTACCGACAAAGTCTCACTTTATTCTTCTTGTCCAGTGAGAAAATTAACTTCGAGAGGAACTATTTTCCATTCTCCTTTATTAAATGCAACGCAGGGCGTTTGCATATTTCTTCTAAGTCCAACCTGGCCTTAGGATTATCTTTCGTTTTTCCTTTACATCCATCATTATTAATTATGTTATCAAACACATTCTTCTCAATATGTATGACATCAAGATTATGTCTGATCAGATTGGTACTCTAATATGGCAGATCCCAAAATAAGCTCCTCTTCGTCTAGTTATAATCTCGACCAAATCTATCTTACTTGTACCCAGTTGTAGGATCTTCGATAGCATTTGGAAAATCTATAGCTTCTCCCATATCGTGTATCCGTACCACCTTGATGGTGGATCAACCTTCTCAACAACGCCGGCACGGAACGCATTCTTGTTCCTTCTGAACGGATGATCTTTTGGCAGAAATTGTCGAAGACAATTAAAGAAGCACGATTTTTCTCCGTATTTCAAATGAAAAGCCTAAGTACGGTCCATGCAATACAGACATGAGAGACGGCCATGAGTGCTCCATCCAGATAACATTTCATAGGTCGAAAAGTCGTTGATGGTCCACATAAGGGTTGCCTTCATCTGAAAATTTTGCTTCCTGGAAACATCATACGTGTTGGCGCCTACTTCCACAACTGATTCAACTCGTCTATCAATGGCTGTAAGTACACATCAATGTTCCGCTTGGGTTTATTCGGACCAAGAATGATAACAGTTAGAAACATGTACTGAGTCTTCTTGCACATCCAAGGCGGTAGGTTATACGTAGTGATAATCACAGGCCAGTACGAATACTGGGATCCCGAAAGATCAAAAGGAGTAAAACTGTCAAAGATAGCCCCAATCTGACATTACGCGGATCTGAAGCAAAATCAGGATACGCTTGATCAAAGTGCTTTCATGCTTCTCCATCGGATGGGTGATCCAACACTCCTTCAATCCGTTTTCGCCTGTGCCAACAAATATTTTCGGCCGTCTCTTTCACCATAAATAATCTCTGCAACCGCGACGTTAAAAGCAAGTAATGCATTGAATCGGTCGATCTTCTTGCACCGGTAGACGTCCCTGTACTAGTTGCCTTATAGTGATCAGCACCACAAAATCTGCACACATCTGCATCCTTGTCGTCTTTATAGTACAGCATGCACCCATTCCGACAAGAATCGATTTTCTTGTATCCTATCCAGAGCGATCTCACCATCCTCTTAGACCGGTAGAAGTCTTTAGGTAACTTAGCACCGCCGGCAAGATCTCTATAATCAACTCCATCACTCGATTGTAGCATTCTTACGACATGTTAAAATCTGACTTAATGCTCAACAATCGTGTAACCACCTCCAACGGTGAATGATCCTCATAACCAGGATACAATGGAGTCCTTGCATTTTTCAGCAACTCCATGACCTTTGCAGTATCGACATTCGGTGCCTCCACAGCTGCATCATGATTATCTGGAACGAAACTAGGCCCCGCAGCGTCGAAAACCATGTTTACACATCCGTCGTCGTATGCATGATTATCTGAAATAAAACTAGGTCCCGCATGCATATACGGCTACACATAAGGTTCTGGCTCTAATGCTAAAGACATAACTTCTCCATGTGCAGTCCACTGATATTAATTAGGTGTGAAATCCTTCGAGTACAAATGATATGCCACTTCCACTTCTGGAAAATATTTTACGTTACGATATTTCACACACGGACACTTAATTTTGGTGTTGTCCATGTACTGAGGGAACGTCGTGGCAAACTGTAGGAACTGCTCTACTCCCGCTATGTATTCATCCCACATACCGCACATGTCATCAGGACGACGATTGTACATCCATGAATGATACCGTTAGTAGTAATTCATATCCATTTGAAAATTATTCTACAAAGATGGACACACATTATTCGATAGACAAAAATTTGTACATTATATCTTATTATCTTAGTGATATTTACCTTATCTAATCCAAGGCCCTTATTTATTTCTACAAAACCAAGACATAGACTGAATTGAACTGTAGTTCACTTGATGCTTAAGAGTGTGCACTGTAGTCATTATCTCTTACTGATAATGGAACACAAACTGATAAGCTGGGGATGGGATCAAAAGGTCGAAACGTCTTTCAACTCTTCGTATAGTTTGATACATCCTAAAGGTCACCCATATCTCAGAATCTATCCTGCCTATGTCGTCTAATCTCAACTTTTCCTTCCCTATTTTTTGCCACTCTTGTACTAAACTAAGCATAAGATCATCTTTGGTACACACAAAAGTTCTATAAGCAACAAGTTACTCATATTAGAAGTAACAACCTATGTTAAACAGATAACTCGCGAGGACAGTGTCTGTATCTGATAATTGATGGACACGATATTTTATTGACCCTAAAGCCAGATATGTCTCATCTAAATCGAGGCTCCAAAGCGACCAAAAAATAATTGGAATTTAGCTGGAAAGGTAATTATCGTACCAAACAAAAGTTATAAGAAAGTATCATCTCTTTGTAGTGAATCTTTCTAGAACTTAGTGGAAACTAGTTACTATCCAAAACATTCTACATTCTCAATATAATTATCATTAAAGACGTAATATAAAAAAAAAATATTGATACATTTTCATATGTACAACCATGTCCATGCCATACCCGACTCCCAATTTGCTGTAAAATGATGTAATTAGAATCCATGTCATGTACTACATATTCTAACTTGTGTCCATGTCTATGCAATATAGCATGGAATACATAATGCCATAAAGGAAACAGAAAATAGGTTGCAAGGACAAGAAAAAGACTACCGAACTACAAGATCCAAGGAAGGGAAAGTGACTGCGGTGGAAAGAGAAACTTTCAACTAAGATTAAGCTACAGTGTCTGTGTCAATATCGTGTCAGAGCATGTCATCGTGTTAGTGTCCAAAATTTAGGGATTTAGGGTTTAGGGTTTACCTGAGAGGAAAGAGGGGGTTGTCGGCGTGGGTGAGGGGGGTCGACGGCGTGGAGAGAGAGGTGGTCGGTCGTCGACTGAGAGACGGAGAGAGAGGAGGTCGGTCGTCAGTGGGGGGTCGTCGAGCACGAGAAAAGGGAGGACGGTCGTCGACGGTGGAGGAGATGAGGAAAGACGGCGGGGAGACGATCGTCGTTCGTCGATCGAGTGGAGAGATAGAGAGAGAGAGGGAGAATTTACGAAATGGTGGGAAAAGAAATTTCCTTTGGCCGAAGTTAAAATATTAGTGAAAATAAAAAAATGGCGCTAAACGTCGCTAAAAATAAGTATACGGCGACGTGATTTACAATACGTCACGAAATGCCGCCATTTTAGCGACGAACAACGATGTTTAGCGTCAAAGTTTCTCCAAAACTAAGGTTTCGTCGCTAAGCGTTGGTGTACGTCGCTATTTATAGGAACGAATTGTAAAGCATAATACTTTAGGAGGTAAATAGAGTAGGCAACAAAAATTAGCTAATTAAAAATGTTAACAGCAAGATAACAGAGAATGCATATATCACAAGTAAATAAATGTAAAGGCAGAAATCAAAAAGCAAATGCAAACACATGGATGTATATGGGTTTCCCTCTTGTGTGGACTAGTCCAGCCGGAAGAACTCTAGCTTCCAGTTGAATCCACTATTGGAAAATACCACAAATTTTTATCCAAAGTTCTTGCAACTTCTACAACGCGAGCTTTGATCCGAAGTACTCGACCAACTTCCATTGTGAAGTGTCTTTCCTCAATCAAGCCTCTGATTACAATCGCTCTGAAGCTTCTAGACCGTACCGCACTGGCCAATCGACTAGAGGATTGTAACTGGCATGGAATTTAAAATTGAAAGCTCAAAACACTTTGGAAGAAGTAGTAGGCTTATAGAAAAGAAATATGAAAGTGAATTGGTGAGTTGAAATGATCGAAATCTTTCTTTATTTATAGTTTTTCCAAAGGCAGAACTATGTCAGAATTTGGATAGAATTCGGGCAGAACTCTATGAGAAAATCTCGGGTGCATTCATAACTGCAAGAGGACCAAGTTCAAAATCCAACGTCCACTAACCGAACTCTCGCTGAATTCGAGTCGAATTCTGTTGGAGTTCTGTTAGGGTTTTTGCAAAGTGGTTTTTGGAATTTTTGAAAAGTTAAGCAGTTAGGAAGTAGTTTGGGCTTTTGTAAGTGGACTTGTTTTCAAAATGAAAGGGTATTTTAAAAACGTTTCTTGGGTAGCCTATTTGCCAGTACGATGCAGTGTACATTGTATTCCTAGACTCAATAAATTATGAAAAATATATTAATAAAATAGGAAAATTAAGAGCCCTTTGATGACGCCTTTCTTCTAATATTTGAGAAGACCTAGGGACGCCTTTTTCCTTGACAACGGTCGTCCAAAGATAAAATGATCTGAAAATCTGAATATTAGTCGTCTTTGGCCCCGGATAGGTCGTTGGACGATTCAGAGAAATCTTCTTGTATGATGCCGTCTTTGTCCCATCAAAATTCTCCACTGCATATGTCCTGGTTTAACAAAGCTTGATCATGCATACTTCCTGTCTATAAGAACATGCTAGACGAACAAAATAATATGATACAAACATAGCAATATGATATAGAACATTTAGGACAATGCTAAGTTTAAGTAGCAACATGGTAGTGATTACATGAATATTAGTGATGTTATTATGGTAAACTTAATGGATTAGCCATATTCAAAAACTGATATAATCATTGGGCTAACAATCTCCCCTTTTTTATTATGGCAAATCGGTTAAGTTTAATATATATCCAATAGATGCATGTATCACTAATAAACACATAATACTATAATATTGTGTGGTAACTTAAACTTATTTCTCCTCCTTTGACATGATCAAAAATAAGTTCCTCCGTAATTAGAGCTAAAATGAACTCAAGCATAAGTAAAAGGAGAAAAATTGTATAACTAAAGTAGAAAAACTTGTATAACTAAAGTAGAATAGTGTAACAACAAGTTTAGAAAATTGTATAACTAAAGTAGAAAAACTTGTCAAAAATATTTGGTTGAACTTAAAACATTGAAATCAATCAATACATAGTTTACCAACTAAAAATCCAAAAGTGACATTCAAAATACAATATGATGAATAAATAAACTGTAGTTTTGAAATTGACCAATAAAGGATTTTAATAAAAAATAGATATAAATATAGTAGAAATCAATCATTGGTCATAAATAATCCATGAAAAAAAAAATTCGTAGATCTAGTATATACCAAATAAATAAAAATATAATAAGACTTTTAACAATGAGCACAAAAAAATATGATTCATAATTGTCCATACAAATTAGTGAATCAATTCCATAAAGAGTATAATCATCGAAAAGAAATCAAAAGAAATATACTAGAATCTATGCAAAATCTATACTAAAGTTCATACATTTGAATTCAATTACCTTAGCATGATATATGTATACCCATTAGATAAATATGAAGGTAATGAAGACAAAATACTTGAGAAGGAGAAATTTAGTCGACTTGAATGCTCCACCGTAAAGTATAATCAGTCTAAATATAGATAATCATGAACTTTGAGATAAAATCTCAATAAGAAATGTCAAACTTAATTTAAACTCGAGGACAAATCAAATAAGGATAATTAAATATATTTGGCAAGATAACTTTTAAAAACTCGAATAAAATAAGAGAATTAAAAATAAATAAATAATAAAATCATATATTCTCTCTAAAATAAAAATCATGAATAAATAACAAGATATGTTAAGTAAAAGAATATATGATTTTATTATTTATTTATTTTTAATTCTTTTGTTTTAAAAGAAATACTTTGAGAGAGAGATTCAATTTGCCTAACTTTTCTCCCGCAAAGAATTACTGCTATAGGCAGCTAGTAACTTGAATAAGAAAAGAATAATAAGGCTTAAAATCATAAATATTACACGAGCTAAAGACGAAATCATAAGACCATAATATTCAATGAGTAGTCACAAGATCATCAAGTCTGAATATCGAATAGTGTGACTGAAAAATAAATATATTAAAAGATGACAAACATTAACCTATGAAGATAATATATGTTACCTCTTGTAAAATAAAACCATTAAATAATATTATCCATCAAAGCTAAAATCTAGAATCCAACAAATAACAATTGCAACTAGATCTCAATAAATCTTTAGTTTATAAAGCATTAATCAATCTTGGGTTAGCTGTAGGGGTACTGTTCCATCTAACCGAGGTTCACCGGGGAACACTTAAGTACCGTTTTGCTTTAGCCGTAGCCGTGGTGATCGACAGACCCTTTGTAGACTTGTATCCAAAACAAATATCTTCTTTATTGTGCAATATGAAATCAATTAAATTATCTGGACTTAAAAAAAATCTTAGAACAATGTAGCATACAGCATAAGATGTATCAATTATAATTATCCATATGTTTGCAAAATTATTTGGTAACAATAAAATCTAAAACATTTATAAACCAAAATATAGGACCTCGATACGTTGATGTATTCTGGAACCTAGGGGACTGGGTTGAGTACCTTGGATCCAGAACTAGATAATAGTTGCAAGTAGACCTTAATAAATCTTAAGTTTATAAAATATTGATCACTTTCGGTTAGCTGTAGGAGCCAGTTCCCAGCTAGCGGTAGTCCGAAGACTAGTACACCGTGTCATTTCAAGGTATTTACACCTGTATGAGAGAAGGACCCTTTTGGCATGTACCCAAAATGATCTCTACTTTTAAGAACTTAGATTTAAAGGAATATATGCAGTATCATCAAACAACATCGAAATCTATAATTCCTAAATATAAAAGAAGTAAATACCCAAATTGAATGGTTTATCAAGATCAAGATTTTGAAAGATTATTTAAAATATGAGTTATGTATCCAAAAATGTCAACCAAAAAGCCAAGAAAAACATCATTTAGAAGAGGCTTTGAGGAAGAAGCTAATAAGAAGAACATAAATTTGTTTAAAAAATGAATAGCTTAAGTATAAGATAAGAACAAGTTTGAAATTACTTTTCAAAATAATATAATATAAAACTTGAACTTAACTCATATATCCCCATAAAATTTTTTATACAAAAATATAAAAAATATATTAAGGATAATGAATTATTCATGTATCCTTATTAGGCATAAAAAATTATCACAAGATCAAAAATACGTATAAAAATGCTTTATCAGACAAAGATGTAATCGATTCGTAAGAAGTTCATCAAAATAAAATATGAGAATCAATAGTGAATATATTATGTAAGTATATGGTTAACATATATATATATATATATATATATATATATATATATATATATATATATATATATATATATATTTTTCAAGTAAATAGAAGACTTGTGCTATACATATATACTCACAAAATACCGACCAAGTAAATATGACATGTTAAAGTCAAATCGTTAAGAAGTGACCATTAAATTAAAGACGAATAATCAAAAACATATCAACAAAAAAAAGCTCCTATGGACTAGTGGTATGCATGCTTCAAGAACAAAGAATAAGAGTAAAAAGCATACATAGACATATGTGTCATACTAGTAGAAAATAAAATACTATATAGTGTGAACTAATCATTTAAGCTAAACAGCTAGTCAAGCTAGGATTATGTCTCACATTGATTCAAATAATAAACAACAAAAATATAGCAAGACATTAATAAGAACATACTAGATTCTATAAATAAAACCATAAAATAAATCATTTTGGCATGTTACCAACGTGGTTTAAGTGACCACATTTATGTTGGTGCAGTTGCATGGGAGATAACCTTTATAGTTGTGCAACCACCAACACGTTCTATGGTTCTATGGTTCAGCATAAGTAGCTCCACCTAAAATATTAGGTGAAGACTTCAGTATCCAATACTTGGATCCGCATTTATTAGCTTTGGGAACCCATTTGTACAAGTTCATATCAACTAGTTTTTGAATCTGACAGCTATTAGAAACATGTCCATTCATACCATAATAATGACAAAAAGTATTGACATTAGTACTATGTGCAGCAGTATGAGAACGTGCAGTAGTGTGATATGATGTGTGTGGATACTTGTGATAGAAAGCATGGTTGTGTGAAGCTTTAGCTTTACTTGCTTACTTTGGAAAAGACCTGACGTATGTGTCTTTGTGGTGTGTTACGTGTCTTGTGTTAGACTGAGTCATAGGTTGTACTACCTGTTTTTTCAGTCTAATCTCTAAATTTCTAGAGTTAGCACAGATCTCATCATATTTAGCAGAAAGAGCATTAATTCTACATGAAGAAATAAAATACTTCTACTTTTCTAATTCTAATTTCTCCTTAAGTTTAGCATTTGCTTGAGTGCTTTTCTCAATGCAATCAAGTACCTCATGCAATCTAAACTCAAATATGGAAATCTCAGTAGATTTATCAGAAGGAGAAATATTTCTAGCATCATTCAATAAGCAAGTAAGCTTTTTATTCTCACGCTTATAGGATAGAATATCCTTTCTAGCTTGCTTATACTTATCTAATACTTTCTTGTATTCTTCTAACAGATCACTAAAAGTATCAGATAACTCATCATAAGAAAATTCACTCTCTTCATAAAAAGAATTATTTTGTACCTCGTTAGATAATGCCATTGTGCATAAGTTTGCAGCTTGATGAGGTCTCTCTTCTTCTTCAGAATCTGTTGCTTCGCTTTCATACCATATGCTCGTGCTAGCATACTTGTGAGATGATGATCTTCCTTCATTTGATCGTTTATAGTGACTCTCCTTTCTAGTAGTATTACAATCTTCTTGGATGTGGCCTATCTTCTTGCAATTGTCACATACAAGCTCTTTTTTGTATAAGGGATTGTGTTGTACCTTAAATCACAATTCCATCATGCACATATTTGCATCATTATAAAGACTATCCTCCTCTCTGGAGTTGCTAGCTTTGCTTTCATACCTGCACTCATAAGTAGCTTCAAAAACTTTCCACATTTTATGAGATATTGTACAAGTAGTAATAAGATTGAATACATTTATGTCTACAGTACAGTAAAAGATATGCATAGCTTTTCCATCAAGGCTAGCTAACTTCTTCTCTTCCTCCGTGTAACTATAATAGGGCTTGTTGATTATAGAGGATGTGAGAATAGAAGTGATAGTAGGCTTTTTGTAGCCATTGACAACAATTGACCATAAGTCAAAATCTAGAGACTTCAGGCAGAAGCTCATTCATGTCTTCCAATAACTATAGTTTGTTCTATCAAATAGTGGGAGACTATTTGTAGATTGCTCTTCAGTTGTGAAGTACATACTTGCCATATGTGATACTGTGATCTATGTAATAGCTGTAATAAATAAGAATATATTAGCAGTGTTACCTCGCTTTACTTATATAATCCACTCTGATACCAATTATAGGAGCAATTTGTATGAGCAGCAATATCTATATAATAAGCACTCGCTCTGATACCAATTGTAGGAATGAATTGTAAAACACAATACTCTAGGAGGGTGAATAGAGTAGGCAGCAGAAATTAGCTAATTAAAAATATTAGCAGCAAGATCACATAGAATATATATATCACAAGTAAATAAATGTAAAGGAAGAGATCAGAAAGCAAATGCAAACACAAGGATGTATACTGGTTTTCCTCTTATGAGGACTAGTCCAGCCGGAAGATCTCTAGCTTCCAATTGAATCCATTATTGGAAAATACCACAAGTTTTCATCCAAAGTTCTTGTAACTTCTACAACACGAGCTTTGATCCGAAGTACTCGACCAACTTCAATTCTAGTGTGTCTTTCTTCAGTCAAGCCTCTGATTACAATCGCTCTGAAGCTTCTAGACCGTACCGTACTGGCAAATGGACTAGAGGATTGTAGCTGGCTTGGGATTTGAAATTGAAAGCTTAGAACACTTTGGAAGAAGTAGTAGGCTTATAGAGAAGAGACATGAAAGTGAATTAGTGAGTTGAAATGATCGAAATCCTTCTCTATTTATAGTTTTTCCAAAGGCAGAACTCTGTCAGAATTAGGGCAGAATTCGGGCAGAACTCTATGAGAAAATCTCAGGTGCATCCGTAACTACAGGAGGACCAAGTTCAAAATCCAACGTCCACTAACCAAACTCTGGCCGAATTCGGGCCGAACTCGGGCTGAATTCTATTGGGGTTCTGTTAGGATTTGTGCAAATTGGTTTTTGGGATTTTCGAAAAGTCAAGCAGTTAGAAAGTAGTTTGGACTTTTGTAAGTGGGCTTGTTTTCAAAATAAAAGGGTATTTTAAAAATATTTCTTGGGTAGCATATTTGCCAGTACGATGTAGTGTACATCGTATTACTAGACTCAATAAATATAAAAAATATATTGACTAAATAGGAAAACCAAGAGCCTTTGATGATGCCTTTCTTCTAATATTTGAGTAGACATGAAGACGCCTTTTAACTTTGATAAGGCCTTTTTCCTTGACAGCGGAACCCTCGATGCGAGGCCCCGGATAGGTCATTGGGCGATTCAGAGAAATCTTCTTGTATGACGCCATCTTTGGCGCATTAAAAATTGCCTATTGCATATGTCCTTGTTTGACAAAGCTTGATCATACTTACTGCATGTCTATAATAACGTGCTAGACGAACAAAACAATATGATACAAGCATAGCAATATGATATAGAATACTTAGGATAATGCTAAGCTTAAGTAGCAACATGATAGTGATTACATGAATATTAGTGATATCATTATGGTAAACATAATTGATTAGCCATATTAAAAAAATAATATAATCATTGGGCTAACACTATTTAGCTACGTCTTGTGACGACAACTCTTGGTGTCAATAAATTAGCGACGTACATGAACGGAGTCGCTAATTCCGTCGCTGATATGAGTTATTTCGGTAGTGATTTTTGTGTAGTTTTCGTGACCACCTCCCTCTTCTATGAGGTTCTCTACGACTTCTCTGTTTGCATACTAGGGACAATCGTCGACGAGGATCTCGTCGAGCCAGCTGGGAGGTTGATTGTCGAAGATCAACTAGAGGGGCTACCGGATCAGATACAGGAGCAGCGTCCGGGTTATTTTTGTCGTATATTAGATCAGGGCAGGCTGACACCCTCTCTTGATGCTGGTACTGGGATGCTAAAGCCTCAGTTCTTTTTTGGCGATCAGTTGGCCCAGAAGGCGATGAACCTCCTTGTACTCAAGATAAACTGGTATTTCGAGAAGAATGGCCTTCCTTTATATGTTCCAGTGACCGACCGACACCTGCCGTTGTCCATCTTTTCTTGTTTTGTCAAAGACGACATATGGAGTGGAATATGACCCCTAGTCAGGGGGGTCTATTCATGGGCCGCTTCATGGTAGACAAGAGTTCCAAGGCGAGGGAAACTTTTACATACGCTCGGGGCGGTGCATCGTACACCTTGTGGGTGCTGCTCCCTGGTCATAGTTTCGGCAATCTTCCTGCGGATGTGCATCCATTTGGGGCTTCTATCTTTGCTAACAGGCTTCTGGCTGCCGGCTGTACGTACCCTACGAACTCCTACCAGGTCGAAGGATGGGTTCCCTCTGGCAAAAAGTAGGGTGACTTGACCCAGTGGGTATTAGACACTTTTAAGGACAATCTGAGTGGTACTGGATTATGTCGTGCCATAAAGGCTACTGAATATGGAATCTGCATCAACCAGTTCTTATTCTTGGCCTTGCTGAAGTTGTAAAATCACCATACCGGGGCTTTCTTTATGCCATATGGAGAGATGGGATTGGCTCTTCATGAGATGTTCGCCATTTCAAAACTATCTTGGGGTGAGCATCCACATGAGGAGTATACCCCTAGCCAGGACGAGCTCATGGGGCTGGAAGGCAAATACCCCGAGATGATGGCTCTGTACAAAGGAATGCTTTGCCATTATCAAGTGTATGTGCGCCAGGAATTCGCAAAGGGTCAGCCTTATTTCAATGCATGGAAAAAGTACTTCTTGCAGGAGGAACCGTCGGAACATAGAACGATTCGCGTTACAACTCGTAGGGCATATACCACTACCAAGATGGAGGGTATGATGGCAAAGGCAAAGGTGTCACCTCCCCCGTTGGATGCTGAGGGGAAGCCCAACTCCATAGTCCTTAGCTATTTCTATCAAAACTTGACCGCCGTGAGTAGGAAAGCGGTGTTAGCTGCCTTTCTAATGATGTGGCTGAGGAAGGCTGTGGTGTCTGGAGGCTCAGGCTCCGTAGGACAGCTCAGTAGGGAGCTTGTCATGCCGGTTGTGAGGTTGTCCTATGGGCATTCTCTTGTTTTGCTTCCTGCCATGGTGTGCAACACTCTTCGAGGCCTGTAGGAGCTCTCGAAAAAGATAATAGAGTATCACAGGTGTGATAGCAAATTTTCCAAAGCGAAGATGCCCTACCGTTATCTGATGACCTGGTTAGCACTGCATCATATTGGTTTAATTATTTTCGGCACCTAGATGGTCATGAGGGGGGACACGACCTTGCACAACTACCACAAGGCAAAGTGGGTCCACGATGGCGTCTATGCTTGTAGATGGGCATTAAACAGCTTGGATGGCTACAACATTAACAGGATCTCGCCTTTCTACGGCGGCTATCAGATAGGTGATGAGCTGGTTGACCGGGCTGGAGAAAGGGACAAGCTAACTACCGGAGTTTTTTGTTGGTTGTTATCCATTCGTCCTTCACACCTAGTGTACCGGAGTCAAAACAAGGTATACTTCGAGCCTCATCGGTAGAGCCGCTTTACGCGACAGTTTGGCTACAACCAGACTATGATGAACAATCCAAGCACGGGTCTTGGTTATGAAGGAAGCTTGTTGGATGGCGCCCTTACGTGGGGTTATTATAATGCTAGATTTATTGGGGCAGCGTTTACACTCCCTGAGATGCATGGGGAGCCCTGCATCTTGTATTCTTTTGTAAAGTTTCATAGTTTGGTGAATAAATTCTTGTCAGGTTATGACCGAGAGCGGAGTTTCATTATGGGTACGAAGTTTGAGACACCCCAGCAGCGGTCTCAAGAGTTCGAAGATGCATGGGGTAGGTCTTCGGATGATTCGAGTGCTTCTTGGGAGCGAAGGAAGGATACAGCGCCCCTGGATTCCCCTTCGAAGGGTCGGGCTTCCCCGACGATGAACCCTCCTCTTGCCAAGAAGATCAAACGGGTGGCACTCAAGCATCATGCTTCATTGCGGCAGAGTGCATCGACTTCACAGGTATATTTTCGTTTTTATTTGATTCAAATTTTTACCCGCAACTTTTCACTTATCCTTGCTATATTGGTGCAGGCATCGGAGAAGTCAGGGAGGTCAGAGGAGGAGCACGTCCCTGAAGAGGACCCAACAGCTGCAGTAGTTGGAAACATTCGACCATAGGAGGTTCCTTCGCCTGTTTTGTTTCATTATGGGACTCACAACTTTTTCGAGCTCATGGCTTCGCATCAAGAAGCGGCTTCTGTTGTGATACAATGGGTTGGCCTTGCGTTTTTTGAAGGCGTAGTTTGGGAACTTCGATTTGAGATGGGTTGTTCAGTCGAGGGTGCTGAAGGTACTGCCACTATTTCCCCTAGGGAGCCTGATCTTCACAGAGGCAACAGGGAAACAGTATTGGAAGAATTAGCCCTAGCGTACATAAGACCTCGACCTCGAGTGTTGGTTGAAGAGAATGCCGAAGATTCAACCACGGATATTGCTAACGAGCTAACTGCCCGAGCTGATGCAGCCACTAACGAGCCAATTATTCAGTTTCCAGCCGATGTGGTCACCGGAATGGTGGTCGATGGTGCTGCTGTTGAGCCTATCGACGAAACCCTTAGGAACTCGGCCAAGAAGATTGAGGAAGAATTAGTCGAAAAGACCACTGAGGAACTGGTTAAAGAACCCTCCAATATAGGCACTCCAGAACTGCCTCAAGAGTTTTCCCTCGAGCCACCTGGTATGGACTTGGTCAACAAGACCGCAGATAAACCGACCGCTGAAGCACCGGTCAGGAAGGGTACTGAAGGGTTGGTCACACCGACCGATGAGGAAACAGTCACTGAGATTGCTTAAGCTCCAGTTCACACAACTTTGATCGCGGAGACGGTTGAAGAACCAATGAAGGAGACTGCTAAAGCGTCGGTTATACATCAGACAGTGTTGGCTCACACCATCTCTGTACCGTCGATGGCCTCTGCTCCAGTCATGGCTCCACCTGCTCTGGCTACAAAACATAGATGCGTGTTGGCTGCCGCTGTTGCCCCGGGGCCTCCTATTGCGGCATCTCCAATGACCCCGATGAGTTTGGCTGACAACATGTACTATACTGATCTTATTCTGGGCACAGTTCATCATGCTTTGATGCACGAAATAGAGGGTATCTTGCGAGACAACTAATCGCTTAGATGGGCCCGGTCTATAGTGGGGGCCCAACAGATGGCCTTATGCGACTATCCAGAGTATAAGGCAAAAGCAGACACGAAAGAGGCACTGCTGGCGGAATTAGAAGCCACCGCCTCAGAGCTTCATAATCTTGAGCACGGTCTTTCGACCCTGGCTGCTGCAGAGCTAGAGAAAATGGCCTCTGAAGTTTCCCAATGTGAGCAGAAATGTCAGGCCCTTACTGTTAGACTTGTCGAGGTTGAGGCCAAAATTAAAGTAGTGACCGACGTTGAAGAGGCTCAGGACTACAGCTGTACAGCCTCGGAAGAACAGTGTGAGGCCCAACGAGAGCAGATCCAGAAGTTAGAGAAGACTTTAGCTCTCACCGAGAATGAGTTGGAGAAGTCGAAGGACCAGAGGAGGTCCTTCGCCAACGCTCCGAGACACTGACTCGGGAGAGGAAAAGTATTGGTGTCCGTCAGGCGGAGCTGGCCGTTGTGTGCCAAAACATGTCCCAGCTCAAGGATGAAGCCGCTCGACGTCAGAAGGCAGAGCGTCGAGCCAAAGCACTGGTTGGGCCCCAAGTTGCTATTTTGAGCAGTCGACTAGAAGAACTCCTGCATCGATCTTCTCAATGATGACCTCCTTTTGTCTTCTTGTCTCTCGCTTTTCGAAAGAATGTTTTCTAGCAGAAGAAAGAAAAACCTTTCCATTTTAGGAATGAAAATTTTGGTTTTGTTTCTCTGCTTGTCCTTTTGCTATATACTTTCTTGTACAAGAGTGAGAATTCCCTCAAAGGTAGTATGACGTGAGGGAATGGAGATAACTCCACTGGAGATGGGGTGTTTTACTCAGAGGTTATATGGACATGGTAAACACAATTTTTTTGGTGATAGGATCTTCCTTACTCAGAGGTAATATAGACATGGCAATGATAGACTCTACAGGTGTATAGAACGACTCAGAGGTGATATGAACGTGAAAGGTTCTATAGATAATTATGACAATCACGGGGTAATGTCATGGAAGAGATGTCTACTCAGAGGTAATATGGACATGGTAGGCACAATCATCAACAGGGTGTAGAATAACAATTCAGAGGTAGTATGGACGTGAAATGTTTTCTAGATAGTTATGACAACACAAGGTTATCATGGAAGAAACGACTACTCAGAGGTAATATGGATGTGGTAGACGTGAACTTCGTTAGGGTATAGAATAATAATTCAGAGGTAGTATGGACGTAAAATATTTTCTAGATAGCTATGACAACACGAGGTGATCATGGAAGGAATGACTACTCAGAGGTAATATGGACGTGGTAGGCACGAACTTCGTTTGGATGTAGAAAAATAATTCAGAGGTTATATGGACGTAAAATGTTTTCTCTACTAGGGGCATATGAAAGAGGTGAATTCGTTAATAGAATTCATGAACATCCGCGGGGGATACAGAAATATATGCCGGTTTAGACCTAGACATAGTATTTCTTCAGGAACTTGCCATTGATTGGCATCATTAGCAAGTCGCCATTGGGTTTGGCCAGTCGGTAGGCCCCATTATGTAGACCGTCTCTATGACGAACGGTCCTTTCCACTTGGGCTCGAACTTTCCAGCCGTCTTGTGAGTCATCACTATCGGTCTTCGAACTGATAAGACGAGGTCACCTACTTGGAATGTGCTTTCGCAGACCTTTTTGTTTAAGGCCCCAAAAATTTGAGCTTCATAAAGCTCGATCCGTTACTGAGCTAGCAGACATTTTTCGTCTAATGCCTCCAACTCTTGTAGGCACCGGTGTTGATTATCTTCGTCAGTCAGCTAGTTGGTGATGGCTACCCATCAAGACGGGTTCTGGATCTCCAGAGGGAGCACCGCCTCGCTTCTATAGATAAGGAAAAATGGTGTGTTACCCGTGGGTGTCCGAACTGCCATACGGTAAGCCCACAGACATTCGCCCAGCTTCTCATTTCAGTCGCGATCATTAGAAGAAATGACTTTCTTGAGCAGCTTGACAATAGTCTTATTGAATACTTCAGCTAATCCATTTGATGCAGGATTGTAAGCCGTCGATGCCACATTCTGTATCCGATTCTTATCACAAAATCGATGGAATGCGTGGCTCACGAACTGAGGGCCATTGTCGTAGATAATCCTCATGGGAACTCTGAAGTGGTATATGACGTGATGCTTAACAAAGTTAATCATGTTTGAGGTTTTTATCTCAGCCAGAGGTACTGCTTCTGTCCACTTAGAAAAGTAGTTGGTGATGGCGAGGATGAACCGGTGTCCTTTGGAGGACGGTGGGCTAATCGACCCATTGATGTCCATTCCCCTTGCTTCAAATGGCCAGGCGGCTGCCGTGGGGTGTAGAAACTCAGAAGGTTGGCGGATGAAGTCAACATTCAACTGACATACCCGGCACTTCTTTGCATAATCTATGACATCTGACATTATAGTGGGCCAATAGTAGCCTATGCGACGTAGTCGGTCCTGCAACTTAGGACCAGGCTGATGGGCTTTGTAGGTGCCATCGTGTGCCTCCCAGAGTGCCTCTTGCGCTTGTCTTGGATAAACATAGTAGGAGAAGCCCATCGTATGAATAAAGATACAGCATTTTGGTAGCCGTATCGTAGAAGTATGGGAGAGAGCGTCTCTTGACAGAAGTAGCTTCCTTCGGGTCTTCGGGTAGGATTCCGTAGACTGCATAGTCTATGAACGGGAATCGCTAGTCCCGAACGTCAATATTAGTGTCTAGTTGTACTGAGTAACTTAGACAGGTACATAGATTATTCTTCGGGCAAACCAGCTCTCGAGCCATCACCGTGACGGTATATTGGGTTCCAGTAGGAGCTCCCAGAGAAGCGACAAAGCCAGCGAGTGCGCCGACCTCCAAGTTTTGCAGTCGAGGTACATGTTCTATAAAGAACCCTTTGAAGATAGAAATAATATAGATAGCTGCCTGGTAGTAAGAACCAGATCTTCATGTCGGACCTCGTATTGTCCTTGAACCTGGTTAATAATCAGTTTCGAGTCGCCATATACCTCGATGCAGTCAACCCCTAACTGATTAGCGAGTTAAAGCCCGATAATGAGAGCGTTATACTCAATAACATTTTTGGTGCATGACTCCAAGAGAGAATATGCACGATCGATGACTAGGCCGTCGGGAGTGATGAGAACGACTCCGACCCCTGCGATGATCTCGCCCTTCGGTCCTGTTCTTGAAGCGCGGTCGAAGAACATATGCCAAACAGGATTGTTTGAGATGGCATTGGACTCTAGGGCTTCATCGGAAATGTCGTTGTAGAGCTTTGATGCCTCTAGCATAGAGTGTGCCACCAAGAAGTCGACCAATACTTGGCCCTTGACCGTCTTTTGTGGGACGAAGACCATGTCATAAGAAGTCAAAAGTATTACCCATGTGGCTAATCGAGAGTTTAAAGCCCCTGGCTTAGTCATGAGGACCCTGAGGGGGTCGACTCGGAAGATGAAGTAGATTGTCTGTCCATCCACATAATGGTGTTTCTTTTGAATCGCGAAGAGCAGAGCGAGACACTCTTTCTCTACAGGATTATACCGATGCTCGGCCCCAATTATGGTCCTGCTGAGATAGTAGATTGCCTGTTCGTGGCCTTCGTTGTTCCTCTTGGCTAGCAAAGCACCGAGAGTGGTCTATAGCTCAGACATATAGTAGGAAGGGCCTTCCCACGATTGGTGCTACCAATACTAGAGGACTGGTGAGATACTTTTTGATGTCGTCGAACGTGTGCTGGCATTCTTTGGTCCAGACATACGAAACTCCTTCCTTTATGAGTTTGGTGAAGGGTTGACATCGACCCAAAAGATTTTCTATGAATCTTCTGATATACGCCAAGCGTCCTTAAGGAGTGCGCCTCGGTATCGATGCTTATGTAGTCTCCCAACTCTTCATATATGAGCACTAGGGCTACCATGGAAGAAGGTGGAGGAGGTTTCCCCTTAAACTTGACTACTAAGGAGGCTGTAGTCGGAGGTTCCTACGACCTCAGAGTTGGCTTTAGAGCCTTCCAGGGAAGCTTTATTTGCATAGGCTCCTGGCTAGCAGCTGATATCGTCGAGGGCGACCGAGCTGGAGCCTTTCCTCGAAGCTTAATGACGAGAGGAGTTGACGTCTTGGAAGGTTTCCCTTTCAATCGAACCCTCAGTGGTTCTTCTGCCATAGCCACGCTTTCTGGTGCAGTATCTGCCTCATCGTCGACATCATTGGCACGAATGACTTGCACAGCTCAGCATCTGTACTGTACGCTTTGAGTCTTCCAAATGGATCGATGTCAGCAAACTCAGTTTTGATAGTCCCGTTGCTGGCCACATACTTCATGCATTGGTGGAGAGTGGAAGGCATGATCATGTATTCATGAATCCATGGTCGACCCAATAGAATGTTGTAGTTTATATCAGCATCAATGACGTAACAAGTCACGTCTCTCTGGAGATCGCCTATTTGGGGTTTCAGGTGAATCTTGCCCAGGGGCTCACTCTTTCCAACATTGAAGCTAATGATTGTAGTGTTTGATGTAGTCAGCTGATGCATCGGGATCCCTAAAGCTTAGAGTAAACTCCGAGGGATGATGCCAAGAGAAGAGCCATGGTCGATGTGGATGCGATCGACCTTAATGGCAGGAACATACCTCGTGTAGTACAGGGGCCTATTGTATCGGTTGTTCTTCAGCAACATGTCCTGCTAATTGAAGTGATGTTAGGAATCACCTCGAACACACTATGACAATGTGGACAACTGGCAAGATCCTCCTTGGGCGGTTGTACCTGAGCGAGGAAGGTGTCAGTGTTCTGTAAAGCTTCGCTGAGGGCGTCTCGAGTCTCTTTGGAGAGACGGAGGAGCTCAAAGAGAGACAGTTGAGCTGGAGTATTGGCAAGCTGCGCCAATATGTCAAAGTTATAAGGCTTGATCGGCCCTATAACCGAGTCTTTTCTCAGAGGTTTGTCAAATCGAACCTCCTTCTGCCTCTGCTTATCTGCGACAAGGGCTTGGGATGGGCATACTTCTGACGCATCGAGGGCAGAGGTCACAACGGGTGGAGATGTTTTCTCCTATTGAGCTTGGTTACCTTATTGCTGGTGAGTTGAATGAATGGTAACCAGAGTGTCATCATTTGATGTAGAGACCATCGACATGATTTGACTTTCTTTCCCTTGACAGAGTGCACTGCAGGTATCATCATGTCTGGGGCAAGATCAGGATGGACCCATATAACTTTGCCTTGTGGCATTGTAAATGGGATGAGGCCTTGAGCGTTGTCATGGGCCTGTAGAAGATTGACTACTTCCATCGTTGCTCTCGGGATGGGGATGGCGCCGTCTTAAGCCTTTGCCTTCGAAAAACTTCCGAACTGGAAAGTGACCAGGTAGGCAGTAACAGTCTTTAACTCATAGTCAAGTGAGATGCATTTGGCATTGATGAGGCACTGGATTTATCATTTCAACACATAGCAATCGCGTGTGGTGGGCATACTGGTGATAGTGATAATACTTCGGGTTATCCACCTTTCCCACTTCATCGGGACGCTTTGGAGGCGGGAGTTGAAGCTTGCCACCCCTTGTCAACTATCGAATTGGTCTAGTAAGTCATCGACATTGAAGGAGTAGCTCTCTTTCGGCCTCTTCGCTTCGGCCGACTTTGGGTTCATTGTTACTGAACCCTTGGAGATGTTGATGGTCAAGGCCTGCTTCCCTTTACCGTCCTTGGGAATAGGATTATTGCTAGACGAGTGCCTCCCTTTGTCTTCGAGTGATGGAAAACTCAATCCCAATAGCTGTGCATCTTGGGCTTTTTTTGCCACATCCACCCTTGTAATGAAAGGTGTCCACTCTATGCATGAAGCACTGTGTCATAATTTGATTGCAGGAATCATGTTTTTGCAGCACGAGTCAATAAACATGGACTCGGGTATCCCAGGAGGTAACCTCAGGGATTCCTAGTAGAAGCGCTTAATATAAGCATGCACAAGATCCTTCTCCTTCTAGACGATGTCCATGAGAGTTGACATTGTCATGTCCATTCCTCCTTTGTAGAATCGATTGAGGAATAGGCGCTTCAAGTCTTCGAACGATGAAATGCAGTTGTTCGAGAGACTACAAAACCATTCGTAGGCCACCCCCTGCAGAGCTCCTACGAATCTATTGGTAAGCAGAGCATCGTCCTTTGGTAGATGCATGTTACTGAGGCAAAGTACCTCAAGTATCGACGAGGAGACTCCTTCGCATATTTTGAGGATATGAAATTGATTTGAGGATATGAAATTGATTTAGAGGTTTTAGAAAATATTTATGAATTATTAGGTTATAGTTATTCAAATTTTGAGGATATGAAATTGATTTGAGGAAAATTTTAAATTTCCACCCGTGTCATATGATTTATGATTGATAAATTTATTTAGATTTTGAGTTTAATATTTCGATTGTGAAAAAAAAAAGGGAAAAAAATCTTCAATTTTGTCGTATGATTCACGATTGATAAGATTATCTAAATCTTGACTTTAAAGTTTGGATTGATAATATTATGATTTTGTGAAAAATTTATTAAGTGATATAATAAAGGTTTATACCGAGATTTATTAGGGGGTTTTGAATTTATTCAAATTTTGATTTGTTAGACGACCTCAATCGACTAAAAAAATGTGGAAGTTTAGTTGGGACTTGAAAAAAAGGGGTTTGTCTTATTATTCACGATTAATAAGATCATTTAAATTTTGAGTTTAAAGTTTGGATTGATAATATTATTTTTTGGGGAAAATGTTATTAGCAATTTGATAAAGGTTTATTTTGAGATTGGTTAGAGGAATTTAAATTTAAAGTATGATTATGCTTGACGACTTAGAATGGTTAAGAAACTTTGGTAGGTTATTTTGATAATTATATTGAGAAACTTTTGAGGAACCTGGAATTATAGATTAGATCTTATATTGATAGGCAACCAAGATAGACACGAGGTTACCCTAAAGAGATAGATGTATTCCATATTAAGTTGCCATATCACAAATGACCGTGATAGTTGTATGTTCACAAGTGTAGTTAAGTCATCAACAAAACCATGTGATTATATCTTCATCTCGAGTTGCTCATTCTTTCCCTCAAACTCTTAAGTCTACCATCATCATCTTCTAATCCTTTGGAATTTAAAATGATTAGAATCGTTCCTTGTCCATACTTTTACTATCTTCCCTCTAGGAACCATGCCTCACAGAGTCTCCAAACTATTTTATATTGATCTACTTAATTCCTTAAAATGTTTAACTTGTGTTTTATCTTGATTGCTTAACCCTTGTCCTTTTATTTTCGTGCCTTACCTTGATTTGCTTAGACCCATAACACCTTTTATTCTTCATGCAATATTAGCAATCCTTACTTTTCTTCCTTCCAATTAAATTGCTACACTCATATTTTATTATGATTACTCCGTAGTTTATGCAAACCTTGTTTCTTATGTGATTCTTTTGTGCGAAGATGAAAAACATGACACCCTTCGGTTAGAAAGAGATTGGAAAACTCCATAAAGGAGATTAGTGGTTTAATTAAATAAAAGAATTATGAAATTATGAGGCATAAGTTGAAATAAGTGATAAGTCATATTAGATGGAATTGAAAATTGTGTATGTTTTGACAAGGTGATTTGATCAAAAGTAAGTATACTTGCGGTTGACAAATTATTCTGGAATTTAACAGATGTTGAAGATGGAAATTTTTACTTTGGTAATTTTAAGGACAAAATTTCTACGTTAATAAATGAGTATGAATTTCCTACGAGAAAAATTGGTTTTGTTTCGATTAAAATGATTAAAGGTTTAATTAAAACTTCAAGAATGTTACAAAAGACAATTTTTGATTTGAGGAAAATATTTATATCTATATATGTGTGTGTGTGTGTTGGAGAAGTAGATTCGAGGTTCCGTAAATTTGAACTTTTGGACTTATTGAATTTTTACTGTTGAGATATCGGACTTAGATATATGAATATAGATAGAATCTAAATTCTATGTGAGAAAAGTTTTCAAGGTTAATGATAAAAAAAAAGGTTTCAAGGATTAAAGAATTCATGGAATATAAATCTTGAGAAGAATAAATTAAATAGATGGAAGGTCGAATATAGAAAGGCCTTGATTATTATGTCAAGGGTTGTGACGATATCAAAAACAAGTTAGATTTTGAATGTAGAGTTACTGATCGTAAGATCGAGACGGAAGAAATTCTTGCCTATTTGAATTACACATTTTGTTATCATTATATGGTAGTGATTGATCGAATTCGATACTGATGGTTGTCATGAGGTATCTTCCAAACTATAACTGTGAATTCATTTACCTAAGTTATCTTAATATTCGATTATTAAAAAATTGATTCTATTGTATGCCTTTGTCTCCTCGCCAAATAATTTGATCGAATTCTTAGTGATAAACTCTTCCTACCTTCTCAACCCCCTAATTATTCCTAAATTTCGAGGAAGAAATTCTTGTAAGTTGGTTAGGATGTAAACCCCCTAAATTTTTATTAAGATTTTTTTTATTTTTATTATTACCTTGGTATTGAATTTTAACTTTTGTATTGGTACGACGTGTGCTAATACGTATGTACGAGACATCTGTTTTTTTTAATAAAAAGTTCTAATCTAAGTTCATTACATACAAACATCAATAGCTTTGATTTCGAAAAACATATCAATAAGTAATTTCTATATAAGTGTTTTTGGACAAAATTTAATCAAATATATTATTTAATTTCATTAATAAAGAAAGGCTTTTGGTTATACAAGTATAGGTAATAGATAGTATTTTTCTCTATAAATATTAAGTACTACTGGAAAAATATTTTATATAAATATATTACTTACATGCGAGTACATGAAATTTTATTTCATATAGATATTTTAATTTTCAAAATTATTTTATTATTTATCGTAATTTATTAAAAAGGTATCTTTGAAGCAATTCCTATTAATATTTAAATATTAATTTTGATTTTTAAAATTTATTTTTATTATTCTTTAATTATAAACATATTTTATAATTTATAGATTATTGTTCAATTATTTGTGATAATTTAAATAAAGATTTTTATGGATTTTTGATTAAAGATAGGATTTTGTCTAAGAATTAAATATGGAATTGGATTGAACTAAATTTTGGATTTGATTTAAAGTAGTAAGGAGATTATCTAAGGGGGTTTTAATTTATTCCTAATCTTTATCCAACTAAGGAGTTTCCACCCCTATAAATAGGGGAGCCTCCATATTGTTTTCGTCTACAAATTTTTCACAAAATTCTCCACACAAATATGCATGCGCCGTATCAGTGTCCAATATCTTATTCCATCTTTGTACATTTACATCTTCCCTTCGTGTCGACAATTCTGACACAATCAAATCCCCAATCTAACCCCATTCTAATCCCTGCCGTCGTCGTCCCGGCACCACCGCCATCGACCACCCTTGGCCGCCTCCCTGACCACCGCGGTACAATGCTGCCCCCACACCCTCTCCGATCTCACCATCGCATCCACCGTCACCGAGCCGCACCACTACTTCCCCCTTCCCTCGATCCGCCTCCACTGGTGACGACTTCGCCGTACCCCTTGACTCCGGCCAGCCTCGCCTAAACCACCTCCGCTGTACCAACATCATCCCTTTCTCCTTACCATCGTCATCATCAGACCACACCACCACCGGTGTCAACCCACTCGGCCACCACCGGTCGCCTTCACCGACGTAGCGACCAAAATCATCACAGCCATCGTGTCCCAAAATACAGTAGTAAAATAATTAGAAAACCCTCACCTCCCAGTGGCCGCCGGCCGGATCCGCCCGCCTTCCGCCTGCGAGAGCGACGCCTCCCGTCGTGACACGCTGATTCGTCCTCCTACGAAAGCTGCCAGTGTGTCTACGTCCGCCATCGCAGCGCCCGCGGCAGCGAGAGCAGCGTCGCCACACTTTACCAGATCCGGCGTCCCCTCCGCCGGATCGGCTCCCCCGACCCCTAATCGCCTCCTCCTCCGCGCGCATCCGCACCACCCCACGCGCTGGAGAAACCCCTCTGATAGCTCCGCCCCTCTCGGTTCCTCTCACCAGCCCTTCTCTTCCTCTCCGTTCTCACTCTCTCTCCCTCCTCCTTTTCCATCTTCTGAATTTTTTTAAAAGCCTTCTTTACTGTTCTCGTTTATAAGGTGAAGTGGAGACATCTAGTACATTATGATTATTTTTATTTGTTTTAGATTGGTCTCTTTCACTGATTTTTTTGCTTCTCTCTCAATGCTTCACTCTCTCCCTCTTTTTGTTACTCTCTCTCTCTCTCTCTCTCTCTCTCTTTCCATTAAACTAGTCTGACTTCTCATATTCCTTTCTTTCTCTTGCGTTATTTCCTCCCAAACCAAGAAATACATAGAGAGTTAAGTTTGCTAATGTTTTATTATTTTATTGGCTTACAGTATATCATTTTGGTATTATTATTGTACTATTAGTGCTATCACTGGATTTTAGTATATTATATTATTGTTACTGTTATTTATAGTTAATATTATCTTAGTGTTTCTAATGTATTGTATTGTAGAAAAATATTATATTTAGATAGTGGCACATTTCTTTTCAAATTTAATCTCAGGTACCCTGACAATATTGTTATATTATATTTATTTATCTAAAATATAGTTTTGGGCTATAAAATATTATTATTGTACTTATTATCATAGTCATTAATATTAAAATAGCCATTTTTAATAAATATATAATTAGTACTTTCGATAATTATGTTGTCACGAAATATATATATATCATGGGGCTTAGGCCTTACATTGATTTTCATATTGGATTTAGAAGCTTAATTTTATGGTATTTTTATTAAAAAAATATAGTCTTTGACCTAAAAACTCTAGTTTGACTAAATTAGATTTTTAACGCTAAATAAATTTCCTATATTATTTAAAAAGTTACCTAAGGATACACTTTGACCAAAATAAATTTTTGACAAAAATGATTTTGCATAATACGATTTTCAAAACATATTTATCCAAATTATTCTAAATACAGTTTATAATATTATAAGTAATTTTGAAATAGTTTTCAAATGCAATAAATAGTTTCTAGAAATATTTATTTAATCTCTCTTCAATTAAAATCTTGATCATGATTGATCATTATTTCCTATTTTATTGCAAACATCGGACTTCCTTATATCGTCCCTAGCCAATTGGACTATCCCGGACTCAATGGCACAGTCTGTACTATCATCAGAGGCTGTCTTGCCTGGTTGTAACATCAAAGTCATATTTGTGCCACACTGATCATCGCAGCACACCAAGCGTCGCTACCAGGCAAGATACCTTGCCATTTATACTGTTTATATTCAGTCTGCATTTCTTTATCTACTGCATATCACTGTTCATTTATTTCCAGTTTTTCTAGCTGTACCATTATTACAGTTCTCGATTTACTGCTAGCTCAGTGATATTAGATTACTTTATTTATTATCCTTTGATTGCATATGGACCTAGAGTTAAGGGACTACCATTTGTAGTGTATCGTATATACCTCGACACAGTTGTATCACGAGTATGTGTGATATGAGTAGCATGTAAAGGTCCTTGCGTGTTGGCTGATCACCCGTACACATGCATTAGGTCTAACTGCTGATAGAGGCATGTTAGGAGACTTAACAGTTACTAGAGGTACATGATTGCGAATGCGACTTGATAGGTACATTGGGTGGGGATAGCAATATCTGACGTATGGGATTCTTTGCACTTCCCTGATTACCTGTGCGCTCCTCTGGAGACGCAGGCTCCAGGTGCCCTCTGATGTTTCCCAGAGCGTTATGGACTTACCCCCTTGCACATGATGCCCTCTGACGATCTTTGGATGTTACGGACGTAGGCTCCTGGTGCTTATATGGGGACTATACCGATCCCATTGACAGCCAGGGCTCATGTGTCGAAAGGATTGTTTTTCAACTGCATGTTCACTTTAGTACGATTAGGTTACCTTATTGATGTCTTGTCACTTGCTTTTATTTGTAGCATATTTTATATTCAGTATTTTTTGTATATTGTTTATTGTATCTCGTTACGTCGCTCTGAGGACCTGGTGAATTCTCCAGGTGTGTGTTTGTGACTTTTTGCAGGTGCTCTAGCCAAGGTCACATTTTACTCTCTTCCTTCGAGATGGTTGCACTTGGATCGTCATCGCATCGCTCGACAAATTTTTTTATTATGTATTTCTCTCTTTCAATAGTTGGTAGTGGATTTGTCTTCGTCCAACGTCTTGTACCAAATAATAATTTAAAGATGATTTTTCTATCCTTATTCTTTTATATTTATGGATGAGATTTAGAGTGTCATGGTTTACTGTATTTTACAGCTTATATATAGATACGAGGATTCCATATACTTCGTATGTATGCAGCTGACATGTCTACATACTTAGTCCTAAGTATTTTAGGACTGGGGCGTTACATAGGCCACCCCCTGCAGAGCTCCTACGAATATATTGGTAAGCAGAGCATCGTCCTTTGGTAGATGCTTGGTTACTGAGGCGAAGTACCTCAAGTATTGATGAGGAGACTCATTCGCATCGAATGGAATAAGCGACTGCATATTATATTTGGGAGGATATATCACGTTATCCCATTCGGTTGGATATGGTTGCCGAATTCCCATTTTTTGGAGTGATTCTCGCTTTTCCCTGGCATCATAGCCAGCGTACAACTCTTTGAGGGCCTGCTATACTTCACTCGACATTGCAGGTCCCGTTGTTGATGAAGAAGAAGACGGAAGCGCTGCTTGGCTCAGGATGTGAGGTGCATTGGACCTGCCGTTAGTCCCCGGGTTTTCGTTTACAGGAGAAGAGACAGTGGGTGTCAATTTCTCCTTGATCTCCAAGACAACGAAAACCAGGGTCTTCATGGTATCATTTAACATATTTAGGCCTGTCTAAAGGGCCTTTATACGCTTTTGTTGTCTGGATCTTTCACTGCTGTCCACGTTGTCGCCTTCGGCCATGAATACGGACATCATGTGCGAATAGGTAGAAGGGACGGTGGATCTTTCACTCTCTGGTTCAGACGCCTGAGTCCCGTCGTCTTGAGGATAAACCGGTAGGTTGCAATCATCCTCAGAATCATTATAATTGCTACCCCCAACTTTCTGGCTGCTTGAGCCTGCGGAAGCGTCTGTGTCAAACAATCCTTCATTAGGTTGAAATAAGCGATTGTCATGAATGGTGGAGGGTTGGCTACCCCCAGATAATGTTGTGACTGATGCGTCATCTCCTTGCGGTAAGGATCCTGAATTGGAGCACGTGCCTTGGAACACACCCGTACTGGGTACTGTCGTCTTTCTACCCCCAGTCTAGTTTTTAGGCTTGTTGGCCGAAATGGAAGGATTTTTGGAAAGCTTCTTGAGAGATGGAGAAACCCACACTCATTGCATGAAGCAACACAGAGTTCATCTTCTTCTTCACTAGATGCCAACGGTCACAGTCTTTGGAAGATAGACCGTCTCTTTGGCGGTATTGCGACTATTTGGCAACAACAACAGTTGATGGTGATCTGGGTGCAACTGTGCCTTGGTTTAGACATGCCCTGCACCATAGACTCCTCATTTGCTTTATGCTTTGGGGTAGTTGTTGAGGTCTCCATTCCTACATTTCTTTTGTGGTCGCAGAGAAGCTGCACGCAGGAGCAAGGATGTGGAGATTGCTTTCCTCTTCCTAGTTCCTACACATGAGATACGCTTAGGCCCTGATCAGGGAGTTATTGGTGAGGTAGACTCCTTCCATGCTTACAGGAACACTGTTCGCACGGGTCTATCTCCATAGTCGGTACCCTTTGACATGAATCATGCACATGAGCACTCAAGTAATAGTGGGTTTTTACTGGTCGAGGCTTCGAAGCACTCAGACCAGTTTTGTGTAGCTTTATTTTGGTTGCGTGCATGACTGTTAATATGGACCTTCGGTCAGCTGTTGGCATAGCACATTGATCGCGCAAGGCATGTGCCGCCTTGGACTTCTTCCTACTACTCCTAGAAAGTGCCTAGTATTCAGAATCGAATAGAGTGGTTGGCATAGCACTTTGGCCGTGTAAGGCACGTGTGGCCTTGGATCTCTTCATGTTACCCCTGGAAGTTACCTAACATTCAGAATCTAATATAGCCTTACCCGATGGAAAGGCAATTCGGTCAAAGACAAAAGTTCTCGCCTGCGCAGCTTCCTCCATTTGCAGGTGGGTCAATGCGCACATCTTTCGGCATTGTGCCTTTGTCAAGTCTGCCATAGGGGAGCCGCACTCCTCACTGCGCTTTCCTGAAGCAGGAACTGAGCGAGGCGGCATGGCAGTAGTCGCAAAAATCTTCTTCGGGGCTTCTTCGTTCAGGGGGTTCGGAAGCGCAGTCCCCTCCATCATGCTACTCCTTGCAGCAGACTTCGACACCCTGGTACATCGAGTCTTCTTCAGTTTTACGAACTGCTTCAAATTAATCGATTTCTCTTCAGAAAGAAGATCTTCAAAGGCTTGTTGGTCGAAAGGTATGACCAACGTCTTTTGAAAAGATTCCAGCAAGTTGTCGTCAGATTGTGCCACAGCCTTCTCGTTGGAGGAAAATGAAGTCCCCAGTATATTTGCCGTTTTGTTTGCCATGGCAAAAGGTTATACAAACTTTTTGTATATTAAACGTGTAAAGAGTATAATCGATTCCTAAATAGAAGATCTAAGTACAAAATTTTTGAGAAAGTGTGACGGTGTAAATCGAGCACTACAGCGGCTCCTTTACTCCATTGACGATCTGACGACAAGTTGAACTTGTTTTGGCTTTTTGGTACTTGTGATTGGAACTCTGGATTGCCAATCAAGAGGAAATCGAAGTTATAAAGATTTTGAAGCCTCTTTATCGAAGGAAAACTCCTTCTATTTATAGGCGAGCACATATACAATGTGCATAAGGATTGTACAGGAACGCGGCACATAGAGATATGAGAGAATCTTAAGGCTGCATAGTGGGGGCTGTTGTAGAGCTGACACATGGTAGATACTGGGATTCTCTTTCATCAAGATATTTGGAGAGTTATCAACATAACTGAATAATCGACACATGGCGTACGTTTAATGTTGATTGGATGAACATGAGTAGATTCGATTCCTATCCCCGAAGTTGGATTTTGTCCATATCTTAGTAGGCCATTGGTTTAAACAAACCGATTGGATAAGACCAACGTCAATAGGAACAAACTCCGTCCTTATCTTTGGGAGTTGTGGTTTAAACAAATCAATAAGATATTACTCTTATCAACAGAATCAAAATCGGTTCTATCTTAAGAGCGGTGGTTTAAACAAACCAATTTGGGTAATATCTGAAAAGATATAGGTACCCGACTTGCCACGTGGAACAATGCCACCTCATAGGACTGCGCATCTATGCGAGCTGCACTTCTGGTGAGGCTTCGATGTCACTACACTTTTGGACGACGTGGAGACTATGTTTCGGAGACGAGAGAGTCACTGCACTTTAGGCGACGAACAGACTGTGCTTTGAAGACGACGGAGTCACTATGCTTCGGGGCGACGAGTAAACTGTGCTTCAAAGACGACGGAATCAGTGCATTTTTGGGCAACGAGGAGGCTACGTTTCAAGTAATAGAGTCACTGCACATTTGGGCGACGAGGAGACTTGTGCTTGAGGCAACAGAGCCAGATGAAGGAGCCATTGAACAGGCTGCACTTCTGGGTTGAAGCGAGGGAGCCGCGCTTCTGAGCTGAACCGACGTGGCTACGCTTCTGAGTCCGAAGGAGCTAGTTTCGTCGAAGTCATAAGAGCAATTAATGACTACTTTTTTTTAACGGATGAGTCAGTCATCCTTTTCTTTAATTACCACTGTCATTTGGAGAATTCAAGATGTTTCGTGGCCTATGATTCAATCAAATGAACCAATTAAATGAGATTCATTGTGTTGATTCCTAGGTTCACCCTATTAATTTAGGGAGTCTTTGATTGACGGACACGTGGCATGTGGGTTGGATCGCACACAACCTATATAAAGGGAAGTTTTTTCTGAGGAGTTACGTCTACTGTCTTTTAGCATTCCTACCATCATACTCGATCCTGACTTGGCTTCGAACGGCCGTTCGCCTTGCACAAGTCGACTGTTTGTTGTAGATCTCTTCGTTCAAAGAAGCTATGTCCTTGTAGAATGTCACTACCACTTTTTAGCCTTTAGGGTATTTTGGTCATTGTGGTTTTTGTGAATTATTTTATTATTTATTGCATTGGTGTTGTGATTTTTGAGTTTTTTTAGTTGAGACCTTAGAGACTAGCCTAGAGTTTGACTTTGACTTTGGTGAGTTAGTTAGCATGGTGTGCGACCCTAATCTAACTTAATTTGGTCTTAGTTGACTTAAGTGTGGCTAGGTTTCATGAGGGGATTGGAAGAGTTTTACATTGGACTTATGGCTAAAGGGTTGAGCTAGCTAGCTAATGATCTTGGCGCAAAGCCCATTCATATGAAACCCTAACCCTAATTCTCTACATGGCCGGCCACCACAACCCAAGTGTGACCTAATTTTACTCTATATAATATCTCTTAACTCTCACTTGCCTCTTTTAGAAATCCTCCTTTAAGAAACCCTAATTTCTTCCCTCTTTCATCATTCCTCACCATTCCTCCACCAAATTGATCCCAATCTTTTACAATTGGTTCTAAATCTGGAATAGAGGTTGAAGGAGGCTAGCTTGCAAGGAGGGGAGCTCATTTGGACATTGCTTGAGGAAGGGGACTTCACAATTTGGGGCTTTTTCATTGAGATTGACTTCCAATAGGTAATCCCTTCAAATCACCTCTAAATCCTGATTTCTTTCCATAGATGCATCCATCTAGCTGTAGAGTGAGTTTTGTGAGAATTTGTATTGATTTGGTGTCTGTATCGGACACGTATCAGTGTGTGTGCATAGGCATTCGATGAAATGCCTCAATAAAGTTTTTATTGCTGTTTTCAAAAACAAATTTTACAAAATTATAGCCCTATATGTAGGTATCATTTTTCGTGAGGACTGAGCATACTTTCATGTCGTATCCGTATCAAAAATCGACATGGACACGCAGTACGAGAAGTATAATCGGTGCACTGCTACTCGCACGTCCTAGCGGATACGACACGGCACCCCGACACCTAAAATTTGGTGTGTGGGTGCGGGCAAGCTCTGACAGCACGCACACAAAGTTTGAGTCAACCTCGTCGAGTGGATCGAGAGAAATCTCGATCGCACTGATTTCTCACTACACTGGCATGTCGATTTTCTTCGACTGATACGTGAGTCGTGTCACACATAGACACGACGACGACTTGTGTCAGGGTTTTTGACACCTAAGCCTAACCCTAACCTACCTCTAGAAACGAACCCAAGACCCTTGGTGCTGTGTGTCGTGTATTGGGACACTCGACCCATCAGCACGAGGCAGTGCTGAGCACTGTCCTTTGATAAACCATTCAATTTTGTTTAGACACTGTTTGTCACCACTTTGGACACGAACAAGGACATGTTTAGACACTGTTGTAAGGACCCATGTTTGACACATATGTGACAACTAGTTTCGACACACACTTGTATTCACTTTTCATTTGACACTCGAATATACCACTACATACTTGACACCCTCACTCAATCACTCTTTCACATTATTCTGCTACCTGTCTATGAACCCTTCACAATGTGACACCTGTGCACATGTATGCTTCACCTATACACACTTCAATTTGAGTTATGAATGATGATTTGGTTTTGTTTTAGTTTGAAATGTTAAATTGGAACTTAACTGTTAACTGAGTTTTGGGATATTGAAAACTGAGATTTGAAATTTATGTTAAGTGTTAATGTTTAGACATGTTATCATAGCTGGGATATGGCTTGAATTCCTGAGTTTTAGGTTATTTCTGTCATGAGTTGCAAACCTGAGAACTGCTGTGAACCTGAGCATGTATGCATAAACCTGAGAATACATCTCAGTTTTATATCCACATTTTTTTTTCCATTTTTCTGAGAATGAATTGATAATATTGATAATGTTTGAATTTCGCTGTATAAGTTAACTGAGATTCAATTTTTATCTGAGTTTGATTTGATACTTGGTTGCATTTGAGTTGGGATTCTTATATGTTTCGATTGGAGTTACTGTGAAAATCTGAGAATCACATTGTGCATTGACACTCACTATCACTCATTAACCTATTCACTACTTGCACTAACATGCTGCTGTACACTATTTGTTTAACCCCCATGCCATTTCACATATAAACCTGAGTATTAAACCATATCACTCACAATACACACACACCCCTTATCGCTCCCATTGCCTGTACACACATATTACTCTTATTGCCTGTACACACACACACCCTATCACTCTCATTGCCTGTACACACACACACCCTATCACTCTTATTGCCTGTGCACAGACACACACACCATAACCTATTGTCCACTACAATATTTGACACACACACACTCACCCCCTATTTATATATTCCATGTTATGTGCCTTGCTTGTGTACTTGGCACTAGCCTATATGAATGCCTATATATATTGTATATATATATATATATATATATATATATATATATATATATATATATATATATATATATATATATATATATATATATATATTTGTGTGTGTGATAACTTGTTTTGGCTTTTTGATTGTGTTTGAGTGCTAGCCTAGGCTTGGTTAGGCTTAGTGAGACTTGTTGGACTAGGCTTGGACCTAGTATAGCTTGGTTGACCTAGTTTGACTAGTGTAGTTGACTAGAGTTGACCGAGAGTTGACTTTAGTCTAGAATGCCTTGAATTCATATAGAATGCATTGTAAAATTCAATATTACCATTTTGGACATATTGTGACCTGTGTTCCTCTAAATAGGACTCATCTACTCTGTCTGGACATCTATACTCATCGGATACTCAGGATATCAGCCGAGTACATTCTCTGACCGTTTCATACTTGATAGGATTTACATTTATGCTATAGATTACTTTACTTGATGCTGTCACATTGTTAACACGGATTGGTACTATATGGATCCCTTCATGAGATGTTATCCCCCTCGGGAGCATCGTCATACGTCATGTCATATGCTTTTTATGTACATCATGTATTCATGTGCTTTCATCATTCATATGCACTCTTGTTATTCATGTACTCTCATGTTCATAGAGCCTCCCATGTATACTTTATGTGCACCCATTTATAGGTCTCCATGTAAATTCATGTATAATAACATAACTTGTCTGGATCCTTGTGTATTGATTAGGGTATGGAAGAGTATAAATGGTCATGTGAACAATTCCAAAGTAGTATAATCATGTGCAAACACTTTAGTATAATCATGTACAAATTCAAGCCGTTCACATGTCTATCTTGTACTCTATATTACTAGCCACTGATAGCTCTTTACTTATAGTAGATATTTCCTTACTATCATCTCTTTTACTTCATGTATATTCTTCAGCGTTTCATGTATCTTACTCTATAGCATGCTTACATTTCCAGTCATATTATGAACTGCGTGAGATGTATTGTGCTCGTTCCTGTCTTGACTGGACCTGTTGAAATATTACAGATGACATTGAGGAGTTCTGTCCTACCTACTACGGAGCAGGCCTATATGACACCTACGAGCTGGACTCCGGGAAGGACCCAGCCCTTGCAGAGGACATTACCCCAGTAGTCTAGGCTAGTTAGCTAGACGAGTTATCTTACTTTATTGTCTTGTCTTATTTTGGATACATTATGTACTTATTTTGGGATATTATTATTCTGGATGTTGTGGAGATGTTATCTTAGACACTTAGACTTCCTCTCCTATGGTATTTCCTTTGGCGACTTTCATATCTATCTATCTTATCGTACTTCTACCTTAGCTGTGATTAAGTTGTACATTTCTGTATTGTCCTCCGTTCGGAAAGTATATATTGTACAGATACCTTATAATTGTCAGATGTATGTAACCTAGGACAGCGTTCTATCACTGACACTGCGACGTAGGCTGATGTACGCACTTCTCGTGCCCCTACATTGGGTGCGGGTCGTGACACATTTTTAGTGGTGGCCCATACAAATCTAGAATTGTAGTGGTATTCGAATTAGAGTATCACTACAGCCTGTAGTAGGATATAAGATATAGTTTTGAGGTACTCAACCACATTAGGAAAACTCCGATCCAATACTTGCCATCTAAATTTTTGTTTATTAAATGCTTTCCTTTGAATAAATAAACTGTCCTCCTTTGATTTTTAGCTTCATTCTCAGTAATTGTTTCTTGTTTTGATCTGTCTTCAGGATGGTTATGGAGACACGATCTCATCCCTCCGGTCCGGAGGAAACTATCGAGAGGTCGGCCACCTCCTGTCCTGTTCAGCAGGGCCTCGAGACCGTAGCTCCTGTTATGCCAGCTCAGGTTGGCATTTCTGCTGCATTTGGAGGTGCATCTCCGCCAGTACAGAGACCTTCCCCCGTCATTCCTAATTTCTTTCAGCAGCAGCCGCCTTCGGGATCGGTTGACGCAGCGCAGTTGTTCGCCTTCTTTCAGAAGATGGTGGAGGCCCAGCAACAGCAGTCCGCTCATTTTTATCAGGGTATAGAGAATGCCCAACAGCTTGCCCTGACGACGGTGGAGAGAGTTATTGTGCAGCCCCAAGCAGCCTAGATGCAGTCGTATCAGCCGAGGACGCCAGGGTTGTCACTACCACATTCTAGTTTGAGGGTATTTTTGTTATTTTTGAATAAATTGAATTTAATATATTTTATTAGGAATTTAAAATAATTTATTTGAATGGTGTGATTTAAATACTAGTTTATTTATTGCTATGTGGTTTTGGTTAGCCTAACCTAGATTGGACCTAACCTAGATTAGCCATAGCTAGCCTAGTTAGCCATACTGAGAATTAGTTAGTATGGGATAGTGGGTTGAGTCATGTTTAGCTAAGTAGAGTGGTTGCAACTTAACTAGGAAAGAGCCCTACATTTTAGGCCACTCATTAGCCTTGATTTATTGCTAGCCCTTAGATGCAACATAAAAACCCTAACCCTAGCTAAAGTGGCCAGCCAAGACCCCCCCTTGCCTATATAGTATCATTTAAGGAAGTTGTGCCTCTTTTCAATAGTTCATCATTTTTTCTAAGAACATGGTGAGCCTACACTTGTTTTCTCCATAGATTAATCAATAGAGCTCTATTTTCATTGGAATTTCTTCCATAATATTCTAATCACTATTCTCGTACTATTTGTGGAGACAAATCACAGGATTGAATCAATTTGGAGAAGTTGGGTGGCTTTTGGAGATTCCCTTTGAAGAAGCTTTTGTGTTGAAGAACACACATAGGTAAAATCCTATTCCCCCATTAAAATTAGGATTTCTTTGCATAAACACCTAGCCCTAGGTGTCCTGGTTCTGTAGGAATAGAGTTTGTCCAATTTCGTGTCCTGTATGTGTTCGTATCGGACTCGTATCAGTGTAGGGCGCAGGTGTTCGACGAAATGCCACATTGGGCATTTCGATCGATATTTGGAAAAGTGTTTAAATAGGAAGTTGAGTTTTGAGGTGGCTTACACGTTTATGGTCGACTGGTTGTTTTCTGTGTCGTGTCGCTTTGGACACGTGCACACGCGGAGTGCACCACGCGCGCGTGCTGGTAGCCTTTCCTGCTACCAGCGTGCTCGTGCTCAGTGCACAGAGCACGTGGACACGTGTGGCTGGACGTGAAGCAAGGGGCAGTGTCTGTTATGACACCCCTGAGGTTTCGTGTCCTAAGGATACGTGTCAGGTACGTGCGGACACGTGCACTGGTCACGCGAGCTCGTTCCAGGCTCGTGCGTGCGTGTGAGATAGTTTGGACACTCGTCTGTCCTGTTTTAGGACACCATTTTGTTTGTATGTCACATGCTAATATCCACCATTAATTACCTACCTAGGTTTCATCATTTAAGTGTTGATCGAATGTGGAATGGGAATAATCCCCATTCGACTGATACACTGAGGTATCAGTGATGTAAATTACTGTTCTTTAATTTGTCCATCACTAATTTTTCCTGTTAAATGCTATGTATTAGTTGTGTTTTGATTACCCGAACACTAGACATCATGCTAGGATGAGATCTCAGTTTTAGATTGATTATATAATTGAAACTGCATGAAATGGTTCCTGTTTTCTGATACATAGAGTATCAGTGCCTTCTCCCCTATTCGAATGTTCAATTCCAGTTTCAATGATAACTTACTCACATTTTATACATGTTATATTAAAATTTTTGTGTTGGGATGTTGGTTTCATGTAGGGAAATTAATTGGGATTGAATGAGAACCATTGCTATATAAGGTTCTTCGAAATCCTGAGAACTTAATTACCTGTCAATTCTTCACTGTTTTTCAGTTTAAATTAGATTCTTACTGTTTAATAATGTCATAGCATGATTAATCGAGTAGGTATAAATCAGTTTAGACCATGTGTGTTATGTGTTGGCTTGAGATTCACATTGTGTATTAATTGGGTTTTTGAACTGAGAATATAATTACTGTCATTTATAATGAACAGGGACCATTGCCATTAAATGTTCTTCGAATTTCCTGACAATTCCTTATATGCACTTTATTGATTTCTGAGATATAATAAAAACCTGGGAACATGGAATCCTGAACCCCATTGAATGTTTACATAAATGGCACAATCACACATGTTTTTTCCTTCATCTAGCTTACTGTCTCTACATACACACACAGGTTCATCCTACATGCCACACACACACACACCTGAGCATTTATGAACTTGAAATGTTGCATGATAACTGGGAACACACATGCACAGGTTCTATTTAATATACACACATTGACAACACCCTGCTACACTCCTTGACACATACCCTCACTGTTGTATTTGAACTGAGACTCTTTACACTCAAATCTGGAAATGTATAATGTCCATTACTCACTGTTGAAGAAAACAGAACCTGAGAACCATTCATGAGGTTCAAATCACTGAATTGTGTTAACTATGGAATTCCTACTAAAACTGTCACAGTTTCCTTATTCACACACACTTTCCTCTCACAGTAGCTTATACACATGTATTCCTGCACATTGTTTCCTGACTTGGGATTTCTGTTAACACTCTAACACACAATATTATGTATTTCCTGCTAACACACACTGGTTACAGAATTCCCTTCATGTACTCACACACACAGTCTCTTCACTAGCTAGTAGCTCACTGTTTTATATTCCTATTGGCACTTGCTAATCCTATATCTGTCACATGAATCACAGTCACATACACACACATATCTCATATGTTAACCCCCTCTATGAAATACCATGTATATTCTATATATGTAGTGTGCCTATAGTCTATATAGCATGTCTAACCTATGTGAATATGTGTGAATGGTAGAGTAGGATTATCGGAATTCCTATGTGTAATAGTTAATGTGCTATGCATACCTTATTTGTATATGTAATATATATATATATATTATATATATTTTATATATATATATATATATATATATATATATTAATATATATATATATATATTATATATATACTATATATCTATATATATATATATATAAATATATATTATATTATATATATATT